>CM031956.1:13839181-13911398 GCA_018749465.1 Paracanthobrama guichenoti | reverse complement strand
AACAAACTGCAACAGGCAGGCTTTGCACCTTATGCATCAATGAGCGCTGGCCACCCCATGACGCCATATTATCGGTCACCTGTTCCTTCGCCAGACCGCACGGTAGATGCGGCCACTGCGATCAGGAACGCCACAAACTGGTGCGGAATACTCTGGCTCCAGTTGTCTTTACTCATCACAATTTGGGCTCATCAGGCGAGACGGAGACAGATTTTCCATGGTATTTTCAAATCTGTGATGAAATACATGGTCTGCAGTCACATTTGCGGAAATATTTCCCAACTAATTGGCACTCCAGTGATGAATGTCATTTCGGTTTCACTGCAAGTATGGATAACCTTATGCTACGGTAAAGACAATACTAAGCATGTGTGGGTTTGCCACCTGACTCCTTTGACTGGCTTCTCTCACTGACCTGAGTTGGCTATCTTTAGAGCATGGTTGCCGGAAACTCTACAACTTTTGACCTTTCAACTTTGAACTCTTTTGCGACAAATTGATATGGAAGTGCAAACAATAAATGCAACCATAAATAAGTACTATCTCAATATTCAAAGTGCATTAAATAAAGACCAATTCTTCTTCAAGTGTGATACTGAGCTAAGATATGGTTAACTACACAGCCAGCCTAAGATGGTCTCATGTTGGGACATATTCTGCATGCCTCAGAGATGTAACTTTCAAACCGGCTAACTTACTGAAATCGCGTTTTGAATGATGCTTTGCTCAGTTTACTTTCAGTCTTTTTGCGATCGTGTGTCAACGTACTCTGTGAATAAACGGCAGTGTTGCTGAACACGCTACACGGGTATTTGTTCCGCGTGCTTCCTGTGCGTAACCAATCCTCCGCCGCGATCTGTCAGTCTTCTCGTCACGTGATCAGTGCTGCGCGTGTGTTGTACGATTCGTTGGCGCTCGTGTTCGGATGAGCGCAGTGGAAATTGAAGCGACTGTTTATCGCATGGGTCAAATGAACGATGAAGCGTGTGTAAACGTTGCCGTGGCGTATTCTATCTAACCACCCCCCACACTCCGTCATGACGAAGCTTGAGACAGCTTTTCACGCACGACGATCATCTCGTCCATATTTGTGTGGCACGAGATCTCGTCACTATAATATATGGATTCTAATATATATATATATATATATATATATATATATATAACATATATATATATATATATATATATAACATATAGTTTTGTGGAACAAATTTCCAGTATAGTAAAATGTTCAGTTATAATATATCTCATTTATTCGGATTATTTCATAAACATTCAAGTAATTCACCAATTGTGACACAGAATAGCACCTGGAAGTTTCTGGGTGGTTCCCACGTGGTCATAAATATATATCACCAGGAATTATAGATTCATCAGTTCAGATTAATATATTACATTTAAGGTATTCTGATTATGCTGATTACCTGCAGGTATGTGTTGACTCCTCAGGTACCTGCCAGAACTGCTGTTCTCGCTCTGGGTTAGTGCTGATGAATGAGAGGTGAGCGCTGCGATCTACCGAAACATGGCTTTCTCTGATCAGCTATTAGGCTCACTTTGTGGATATTATTTTACTCATTTCCCAAAACCGATTTGTTTCCTCGCTCCATTGAATGGCTGAAGATGTAATATGCAAGTAATCAAATCAATAGCCCAAAACTATAGTTTATTATTTTTGATGGAGAGAAAAACCAAATAACAGCATTCTGGGTGAGAGTGTGAAGAGGTGGGAACTCAGCGACATGACTACAAAGAGGACATGATCTTAATGATGATTACAAGCATAATATATATATATATATATGTAATATATGTAAATATATAAACATATAAACAACAACAAATATATATATATATATATCTCTCTCTCATACACACACAAATTGCACTTTATATTGTTCACAAATAAGTCTTTCTATATACATTTTACTCCTTCAACTCTTCTCAAAACTACACTGTGCAGCACTTCACCAACAGATAACTGCTGTTCTGGGAGAATGTTCTAAATCTTATATTCATAAGAAAAATAAATAAAATGCTCAATAATAATTAAAAATATATATTTCATTAAAACAGTACTGTAAGTATTGCAGCTGCACAGCTCACCATATAAAGAAGAAAGAGACAATAACGTAAGAAAATAAATGTATTAATAAGAAACTAAGTATGTGTGGCCTTTCAGGGAGAAACAAAGTTCTGGAAGAAACTAGACCATGGTTGCCTGAGAAAGCGCGTTAACAAATCTTAGTTTAAGGGTTAAATTTCTGCATAAAGTGTGTTATCTTTTGCTCACACTAAGTTATTAACTATTAATTTATTTCTTAAACAGTTGATGGGCCCCATTATTCCATGGTATAAAATAAATAAATAATGGAAGTCAATGAGGATAAATCAACTGTTAATTGACTTTTTATTCTGTAAAATTATTTGTTACGTGTTCAGCGAACAAAGAAATTCCTAAGTTTGAATCTAACCAGAATTGGCCGTATGAAATCAATAAAATCTAAAACAGCAATGACTCAATATTTATTGCATATATATCATACTGCATTCAGATATTTGTCCTGATGAGAGTTCTTGAGCAGTAGCACATTCAAGTATAAGTTCATCACATTCTGTTTTAGGAAATTTCAACGTTTTAATATGCCTACTTCAAATCCACTTTGAAAATAACACTCAGTACATGTACATATCTCCTCCTCTCCTTCTCATATTCTCCTGATTCACCTCTTTTCTGTTCCTTTTCATTTTTCTTTCTCTACTAAAAAATCCCAGTCATCTAATACGTGTTAGGTGTTGAATGAATTGTATATATCCAGCTCGCGGTGATAATAACACGACATTAGTTTGAAAATCAGTCTTAATGACTGTAAATGAGCACCTGACCAGCTCTAACACTATCGTGGAAGGGAAATCAATGATATGTGCTAAGTCCAGGTGTGTATTTCATCTCCCATTGGAGAAAGAATTTGGAGTAATTGAGAGACTTGGGAGGATACTCAAATCAAAGTAGAAGAATGTGAAATTATTCCTGATAACTATGTTGTATTTGTTGCTTAGCCTATAAAAGAGGCTTCATCTGAGTGTTTTCTGGAGAAGCAAGTGTGTATATTCCAAAACTGTAGAGAATATGTTATAAACAGTATGATGATTATTAGAAATATTATAAAGAAAGCGGAGCTCATTTCATTTGTTTCATTTGCTTTGATGTTTCTAGTCCATGCTGTAACAGAAACTGTTCAGAAGTATCTGAAATCTGTGATACAAATCTGTGTTCTTTTTAACAATTAAGTTCCATTTGTGTGTGCTTCAGACAAACACAAGCTGTTTCATTCTTGAAAAATATTTGAAGATTGCTGCAGTGCTGTGGCCGTGTCATGAACTTTTCTGTTTGTTGAAAATGCGTACGGATTTTTTTGTTTTTAAATTGTTGTAAATCGTGCTAATTATTAGTTGGGTCTTCTTACAGCTCTTAACATCATCTCAAATATACAGCCTGATTCAGATTTCACAGAAAGCGATTAACATGGTCTCTCAGCTTTTCAGGAGAGATGGAATAACAGTCCTGAGTGTTCAAAAAGCTTTCTCATCAAGGTGACTGATGGCCAGTCGAGATAAAATCGGTGTTTTTGACAATGAAAGCGGCTTTCATAGGATTCTCTTAGATGCGGCGTCCTCGCTTAAGCTGCTGTTGTTTTAGTGTTCCACAAATATGTACTGAGCCTGCGGGCCATTTGAAAAATCTTGAGCGAACTCAAAGCAACACGGAGAAGGTGCATCATACCAACAGCTAGCTTTCTCTTTCTGGCCTAGCGCTTTACAAACTTCCTCAATCGAATCTTCTGTTATTCATGAGGTCAGCATTGCAGCTGTTTTTGCTACAGAATGCTGGGCACAGTGCATCTTAATATGCAGCATTTCATCAGCATTAAGGCATTACATCGAAAGAAGCAGGGAGGCAGTGTGGGATAGATGAGAGAATGAACGGGACATTGCTGTCACTGGCGTGCTCAAGAGTGCAGGGATGGATTGGCAAATGCTTTCCTTTTCGTCTGTTAAGAACAGAAAGCTTCTCTAATGCTTCTGTTCTTGCTTTTATAAATCCATACTTTAATATGTAATATGTAACTTTAATTACAGGAAAACATGAATTTCACATGTGCCTTATGTGCAAATAAGAGACTTGGCATGTTAAGTTGTGCTTTTGTATCTTAACATGTGAACACACATGATATTATTTTAACATGAGGCTTGAAATTTTTGCATGGGTGCATGTGTTGAGAAATTGAAAAGTGCACTTGTTTACAATTTTAACATTAACACATGTGAAATTCAATCCAAAACCTAAGAGGTATGCTCTCTTCTGCCAACACAACAATAATACAAATAATGTTTGTTAGTGATCTCAACATTCATTAGAAGACATTATAATTCCCAATACACCACTACGAACACGAGGCGGCAATACCTGCATACAGTCAGTAATGCTGTCTACACTGGACCACAGCGCAACATGGCAAATTCGATAGTAAACTGATGCCTGTTCTATTTCTAATTTATGTCAAGTAGGGTGGCGATTCACTTGTTTTTCGATGCATCGATGCAAATCACGATGATGCATATGCATCGATCTTGAAGCTGTGTGTTGAATGAAAGCGATCCGTTGATTCGGTCAATAATCAGTCCCGAAATTCTAAAAATCCGGAGTAATCGAGGATTCAACAGCATTCAGTTTTTAAATAACGATGAACCATCTTCAAATAAACGTGAATTAATGAGCGTTCTTTGTCGTCATCGGCGTACAACTCTCCTTCGCGAACACGCGCCATCACTAACACCTTTCACTGGATTAAGCATCGCGTTCCGTTCGTTATCAGTGAAGACATTTGAGCAGCCACATCTGATTTCTTCTCAAGATGGCCACTGCTATCAGATGAGCTTGAAGATGACATTGTCATTGTCAACTATCGACTCAAGTCAGAAGTCACCAATAGTCACTACTGTTTGAAATAGCTTTCATTGCACTGGAAATGTCACCGTTATTTTATGTAAGAATAAAATGTAAAATTTTTACGGAAATGGGTCATACAATACCCGAGCAGTTAGAAGCAAAACCTGTTTGCTTTCCAAAGAATGCACATTTATTGCATGAATGAACAAACTACATGTATGTATAAATACTGCATCACGCACAGTTCTGATAGAATAATAAATTAAATTTAACTTAATGGTCATTTAACTGGTCTTGTGAAAGGAAACATGCTAAAATTACTACAACACTAACAACACTGACAAATAAGAGAGTGGTTTTATCTTAGTCCAATCCCAGATGTCCGCCATGAAGTTGTGTCGAATACTATAATAAACAATGCCAGTAAACACTTGGCTGCGAGATCATCATGAGGAAAAATGTTCCATATAAAAGAGACAAAGGGCTTTTTATTTCTATTCCATGAAGAAAAGTTTTGGATCGAAGTTGGAGAAAAGTGCATAATATTCTAGTCTCTTATGGAAGCTTATTGCGTATCGTTTGATGTACCTGGAATTTTTTAATAAGGTTGGCATGCATGTTAACACTATCTTTTGCAATGACTGGCATGAACTAACAATACTTTTAAACCTTTTCAATTTTTAGCTTATGTAGAATTTCTACAAATGCCAATTTTATGGAAACACATACATTAAAATAAAGTGTGTAATAATAATAAAATAATATAAGCTAACAACATGAACATCTAGAGTTACGCATCTTAACTCTAGTTCCCAGAAGGACATGGTGTGAGGACACAACGAATAAGGAATCTACTAACAACTGTAGCTAAACGGAAGCCAGTAGTTGCAATCATTGGCATGCGAATGATTGCACCAGCTGCTCAAGCCACACGCAGCATGGGTATAAATGAGGTACAGTGCTTGCATCAAATTAGAGACAGAGTAGGTGAACTGGCACCCCAGCAGGGTACAGAGGACATGGCGACATTCGAGGAGCTTCGAGGTTATACTTATGTAACAGAGACAATCCCCATTCAGGCGAATAAAGGAATCCTGCTACCAAGCCTGGCGAACCACCCTTCCAGTGCCCTGTGTGAAGACCTCTCCTGCTCTCTCACCCGATGAGGCAGCGCACACAGAGAGTCAATCACTGCTGTTCCGCATGACCCACTCGGTGACTTATTGGATCTGGCACTGGGAAAGCATGCCCTAGTGGGAGGGAGTCCTGCCCGGAACCCACATCGTACCCGAAAGAGTTGTGTAGAGAGTACAATGCTGAGCATTAGCCCACCCAACCGGGAGGGGGCTCCAGCCCCATAAAGGGGGAGCTCTCTGAAGAGGAAAGACACAGGCTCGTAGGAGCGACCATGGAAAAAATATATGGGATCCCCACAGGTCACTCATATATCCCCCAGCCAAGTACCTGGTTCTCAAGTTCATTGCCGGGGGCCCTGGATGCCGAACATTCCAATGTCATGTCCGCACCAAGGGTGATGGAGGACTTATTGACAGGATTTGCTTCTGGAGCAAATAAGCCGCACGTAATGCACCAAGCGGACAATAGCCAGGGCACTCTCAGAGCTTTACTACCGGTTAAAGGTGAGAACACAGGAGAAACCGGCTCTACTGCGTAGACTATAGAATCTAGCAAATGTGTTGGTGTTGCCCAGCCCCGCAACTCTGACAGTGAAGGAAAGCACCAACCGCGATCAAACATCTTCGGGTTCTTCGGTGGTGCTCGTGCCAAAGTGATGGTGTTAACTAGTTCCATTCTAGTTAACCATTCTCTCCTTGATCCTGCGCACCTCATCTGGAACATTTAACAATCATTTGCATCCCATTCTATCTGCCGAGGAGTTTCTGGGTCGTCGCGACGCTGTTTACATTCCACCACGTAGGCAGACACACGGGCTATTTTGATCTAGCCTTCATGATGTTGCCAGCAGCGTCGCAAAACAAACACCCGATGCTGCTTTCATTGTCGCGGGCGATTTTAGCAAAGCAAACCTAAAGAAAGTCTTGCCAAACTTTCAGCAGCGCGTCTCCGTCCTACCACGAGAGCAAAAACGCCTATAAAGCGCGGTCACTACCAGCCTTTGGCAAATGGATCATGCCGTTTTTCCTCACTGAATACAAACAAAGGCTCGTTCAGGAACCCTGGTGGCGGGAAGTTAGCGCTGGTCCCCGATTCAGAGACCGCACTACAGGCAGCTCTGGATGATGTGGATTGGGACATGTTCGGCGAGTTCAGCTGGCGTCAGCTGGTTCACAGATGTGGCGCTTTGCTTCATCAACACGCTTACAGAGCAAGCCACACAAACAATAACAATAACGTCCTTCTCAAATCAGAAACGGTGGGTGGACAATTCAATCCGGCGCTGCAGTGAACACTGCGCACTCACAACGCTGGTCTCTAACGCGAGAATATGACTGAATACAGATCGTCCTGCTATGCTCTCCAGGCGGCGCAGTTAAAGCCGCAAAGCTCCGTTATAAGGATCGAGTGGAGTCTCATTTCAACTCAACGACTCGCGGCGCATGTGGCTGGGTCTGAACTCCATCTGTTCTTTGGATCTAAATCCTCTGTAAGGTGGCGCTGATCCGTTGCTTGTGAGCAGAGTTAAACTCTTTCTCGCCGCTTTGGCTGTAACACGTAACGCCGCCTCTGCGCCCTGTGGCGCGTCAGAGAATTACTCAGAGCAGCAACAACCGCGTGATCTCTGTCAATCGGAGGATGAAGTTCAGAGGAGCACTCAAGCGTGTGGGCGTCAGGAAAGCTGCTGGGCCAGATGGAATTTCAGGCCGTGTTCTGCGGTCCTGTGCTGATCAGCTCGCCGGGTTGTTTACATCTATCTTTAATGAGTCCCTACGCGCTACATCTGTGGTCCCCACCTCCTTCAAAAATCCACCATCATCCCTGTCCCTAAGAACAGTAAACCCTCTTGCCTAAATGTCTAACGTCCAGGTGGCTCTCATCTATAGTCATGAAGGTCTTTGAGAGACTCATTATAAACACCATTTGCGCCTTCATTCCTGACACTTTGGACCCTCTTCCAGTTTGCCTATAGTCGTCCCAATAGATTGACTGAAGATGCCATCTCTCATGTCCTCCACTCCTCCTCTCACTCTGTCGACAGCAAAGTGGGAACCTACGTGGCTGCTGTTTATTGACTATAGCTCAGCCTTTAACACCATAGTTCCCATCAAGCTAACCTCCAAACTCTTGGATCTCGGCCTGAATCCTTCTCTCTGCCACTGGCTTGAGGACTTCTTCACTGGCAGGCCTCAGGTGGTGAGAATAGGCCAGTCCACCTCCATCTCCATCACCCTGAGTGTGGGAGCTCCACAGGGCTGTGTCCTGGAGTCCCCTGCTCTACTCTCTACTGCGCATGACTGTTTGTCCACACACAGCTCCACCTCTATCATCAAATTTGCTGATGATACTGTTGTCCTGGGCCTCATTTCCAACAACAATGAGGCGGCATACTTGGACAAGGTGGAGCATCTAACATCATGGTGCCAGGACAACTGTCTCTCTCTGAATGTTGGCAAGACCAAAGAAATGATTGTGGACTTCAGGAAGAGACAGCAACGGACACTCTCCCCCCCTCATGATCAGCGGGTCACCAGTAGAGAGAGTGAGCAGCTTCAAGTACCTGGGTGTAAACATCTCTGAGGACCTGACCTGGACTGCTCACATTCAGACACAGGTGAAAAAGCCAGGCAAAGACTGTACCACCTGCGCCAGCTGAGAAATTCAGGGTTTCACCAGCTATCCTGAAAACTTTGTATTTAGGGCGATAGAAAGTGTATTAACTCAGTGCATCACTGGCGTGGTATGGGAACAGCACCAGTCATGACTGCAAAGCCCTGCAAAGAGTCAAAATGCGCTTATCTGAGCGTATCTCAGGGGTCAGCTTTTCCGTCTCTGCAGGCGCGTCTACACCAAGCGCTGCAAAGGTAGAGCTACTAAGATCATCAAGGACTCTAATCACCCTGCATACCCTCATTTCACGCTGCTGCCATCTGGTAGCGCTTCCGAGAAACCTGATGGCCAAAGCTGAGAGACTCAGAGAGCTTCTTCCCCCAGGCCATCAGACTCCTGAACTCAGTCACTTAACATCACGTGACTTCACTTCAGGATAAACATCGATACACTGACATTGCACTGCACTTTCTGTTCTCGTTGTTGCTGTGTAACAACCTGTTATAAACCTGTTTGCACATTATAGTCTTATACATTTGTTAACCACATATTTATAAGTCTACAGTTTACTCACTGCACAGTTTACTTCACTTATTTTATTCCACTTCTTTATTCTTATTTTTTTACTTTTTTCTTCTACTTGACTTGATTATTTGTAATTCTACAGATATATATATATATATTAGTACTTTTTATCCTATTTCTATTATAATTTCCCCTTGTGTTTAACTGTGAATTTGCACTGTCCATGGAGGCGGATCTGTTTACATTTCACTGCGGTTGTATATTCTGTATATAACTGTGTATGTGACAAATAAAACTCTTGAATCTTGAACCTGTGTGTGTCACTTAGCCGTCAGAGAAGAGCGAACGTGCAGCTGACGTTATTTCAGCTTGTGCGCTGGCAACAAAACAGACCAGCTCGAATAATGTGAGACTGACTAGCCGGTCACCAGTCCCGTTCCAAGATTGCAGAAAATTGGCTGATTCGGGTCCTGTCCGATTGATCGCATCTCTACTAGAAATGAGTAGTCATGCAAGTACCTAGTACCGTATGTACAACTATGGTTTCTGGCTTTCCCTAATCGTCAGTCTTGACAGTAATTTGTATGCTAAATCCAACTGGAATGCCATCCATTCAGACTTCCCCAGCAATTACACAAACCGCATCGACGGTCCAAAACCAGCCTCTCCTCACTGACCACATATACATGCACACAGATCAATACAACCATCATACTCAAACACGAGGTTTTAGAGAATGAGTTAAACGCAACAGACTTCACATTAGAGGGTGAATTGATGGCCACAACTGCATCCTACCATTCTGAGCCTGATAGGAAGGTCACAAAGACCTGTTTTCCACCTCACAGGGGCTATTGCTTAAAGCATCCCCTCGAGAAACCATCACTGTAAATATGAAGAGGTGCGGATAACAGCACTGGAGAGTAGACACGTGTGGACAAGAGATGTGATCCATCATTCCATGACAGCGGTGAGAGCAGATGTCCAGATCCCACAGCACTCCTGGCCTATCCTGCCTCTGTTTTTCACTCTATGCTAACTCCCATGTTTTCCTCCGCGGACGTCCTTTTTTTACAATATTATTGCTATCACTATCTGACATGCAGCCGGCTGCTGAGAGAAGCTGATAAGGAGGAGCACAGACAGCGTCTGAAATTGAATTCTGCCCAAATATGGCATTGATGAAGTGGTTTTCATACCTCGCGCAATTGTCTCTATCGCACGTCCTGTCCAGGCTTATTAAAGATGCCCTGTTTCTGACGCTTAAAGCCCAGTCATCTCACATTTAAATAACACAATTGGAAAAGCAAATTCTCTGTGGGGCTCTTTATCTCTGTGATGAGGAGCCACTGAAGCCTGTCATAATGAGACTATGTTTCTTTGCTTAATGCCTTTTAAGAGCATCTACCCCTCCTTCTCATTTACCCCTCACTCATTCTCTCTCTTTCAGTCTCTCACCCTTTAGGCCAGCTTTAATAATAGGATAAAGTTCAGCAAATTGATCCAGTCTCACTGGCTTTGGGGATGAGTCAATAACACAAGTGTCCCGCTCAGCAAAGAGAGAGAAGAAAGGGGGTGGTGGTTGATATGGAAGAGAAAGAGCAGGTGTTAAACCGCTTGAGGATGAGTTGGTCAGAAAGAGAAATCACTGTTTCTCACTTGAAGATGTTAAACATTTCTCAGTCTAAAAGTGGAGCTCCCTTAAGGTGTATTAGATAAGGAGGTCCAATCTCAGGGTTGACATAGTTTGGAAAATTTCACTAGTACTTCCTTATTTTATTTTCTATTTTTGTTTTCCATACACTCTTTCAAAATGTATAAATTCAAATAAATGTTATTTAAAAATGTAACCCAACGGCTGGGTTTGTCCATATTTGACCCCAAATTTGGGTTGAAACAACCCAGCATTTTTAGAAGTGAATAAATTATTACCATTATAATTATTATCATTACTAATTATAAAAATAATATGAAAAATAAAATAAAAATCTTTATACTCAAGGTTTGCTTTACAAATAAAAAAATAAGGGACAGACAACATGAGCATAATGCAAAATTTGCGAGGACCAATCACAAACCAGCTTGTCCACCTGGCGCTCTATTGGCGGGTTTAACACAATGACGGATAGAGAAGCGATGGATTGTTGGTTTGATTGGTTGAAGGACTATCAATTGCGTACAGAGTCATTTGAACTATGCCCATTGATCACGCCTCTTGTGGTCTGATTGGTTGAGGGACTATCTAATTTCGTACAGAGTCATTTGAACTATGCCCGTTGATCACACATCATGCAGTAGAAAATACAGAGCAGACTCCCCAGACAAATGTTCAATCATAAAAGATTGAGCTTGGTCTGGTGATAGCCAGACAAGTGCTTGCTAGCAATGGCTAAAATTGCATGCACTCATAATGAAATAAAGGCAGTACTATGATTAAAGGCTGGAAAACACTACACAACTTAAAATCTGAACAGATTTTTAAACAGCAGGCATTATACACTTGCCAAATTTGTAAATGGTTACAGAAAATCTGGGCATCATACACCAGACTTTAAAACTGTTCCACACACAAACAGAAATGTGCCTCAGTGCTAGGAGATGCATGACAGGTAAAACAAATGCAGGAGATGACCATAATAGTAAAAGATAAGAGCCAAGTGCATGTGGAGAGCCGGTCTGGGGTGGGCAGACACAGTCAGTATAGACTCAATAGAATACAAAAGAGGTGAATGGCATAGTTTTATCTATGTTGTTACCATTAATATATCATCCATTATCAGTCACTGTTTACATTTAATATAATGTAATGTAATCAATCAAATGCAGCTGTTAGCGTTTTATGAACGATTCATTAATGAATGAATCAGGATTTACCTCAAGATGTGGCTTTCTAATGGTTTCAAGACAAAGCTAACAGTACGGTACTTACTGAAGCAATTTTTCCTTCATGGTGGAGAGACTAAATCCAGAAGAACCGTGGAAAATGCGGCAACTCTAAGACACTTGATGAAACCAACCTACCTGAAAAACTATGCGTAAGTGTACCTAGGACAAAAGCTGTTTTAAATGCAAAGGGTGGTTACATCAAATATTGATTTAATTTAGTTAATTGATAAATAAAATCTATTTATGTATTTATATTTAAAAAGCATATTAACACAAGAAAGATAAAGATAAAACACAGTTTTGAAGACTTCATCAGAAGACAACAACCTATTAGCTACACAGTGTACAGAAATGTGAAAGACTCAAGAGGCCACCTCAGGAAGAACAGCAAACGTCTCTTCTTCTGTGCCGTTTTCACATCAGCCTCTGCTCTATCCCTCTACTTTTTTTTTTTTCTCTCAAGCTTTCTTGTTCTCTCATTATCCCTTTCAGTATGCAGGTGAGGTTGAAAAACCAGCCGGACCAGTGTCTAGCTTCAGTCAAATCTGACTGCCTCCTTTGTGAGGCTGAGGTGTTTAACAGAAACAATGCCCAAATATATCCATATATCCCCAAGCCTTTGCAAAGGAACTACCACTTTGGTGGGATCAGATAACATGCCTGCCCTTATACTATATATATATATATATATATATATATATATATATATACACCAATCAGGCATAACATTATGTTACTAGCCACATAGCATTTTCACTGGCCAAAATTTTTGTCTTGGCTATGTGAATGACCACTGTACACACCCAAATCAAGTCTACATGAAATGTTAAAAGTGGAGGCAGTGTGATGCTTTGGGCAATGTTCTGCTGGGAAACCTTGGGTCCTGCCATCCATATGGATGTTACTTTGACACGTACCACCTACCTAAGCATTGTTGCAGACCATGTACACCTTTTCATGAAAACAGTATTCCCTGGTGGATGTGGCCTCTTTCAGCAGGATAATGCATTTAATTTATCGATGTATTTATATTTATATTTATATTTATTTTAAAAATCTATCACTATCACTATCGTCAAAGATGATTGGCAATCTGCATATAGTTTGGATTGGTGGACTGGTGGTATGGTTCTGTTCTGGGTGAAAACTCCCTACCCATCCATATAGCATGGATAAAAGCAGGGAGAGCAGTGATAACCCCCTTAGGGTAATAGAACAGAACCAATGTAAATGTACTGCGACATCATTAATGTTCTTAATGACATTTTTCAAGTAATTCAAGAAAAATTTGTCTGATTCGAAGAGGTATATAAAAGGTCAAGTCCTGACTGGACGAGAGGAGGAGCTGGGGATGGGCGAGTAACTAGCTTCTGAGCAATGCAATAAAGCTGCTGATAATATTGAATGGACCTTACATGTATAGAGATGCTGCGATAGGTGTTTTATTCCTATAGGTAGATGTAGCTTGACTAACATGACCTGCCTGCCAGAAAAATCAAATAAAATAAATGTTATATATATATATATATACACTCACCTAAAGGATTATTAGGAACACCATACTAAAACTGTGTTTGACCCCCTTTCACCTTCAGAACTGCCTTAATTATACGTGGCATTGATTCAAGAAGGTGCTGAAAGCATTCTTTAGAAATGTTGGCCCATATTGATAGGATAGCATCTTGCAGTTGATGGAGATTTGTGGGATGCACATCCAGGGCACAAGCTCCTGTTCCACCACATCCCAAAGATGCTCTGTTGGGTTGAGATCTGGTGACTGTGGGGGCCATTTTAGTTTAGCTCAAGAAACCAATTTGAAATGATTCAAGCTTTGTGACATGGTGCATTATCCTGCTGGAAGTAGCCATCAGAGAATGGGTACATGGTGGTCATAAAGGGATGGACATGGTCAGAAACAATGCTCAGGTAGGCGTGGCATTTAAGCGATGTCAATTGGCACTAAGGGGCCTAAAGTGTGCCAAGAAAACATCCCCACACCATTACACCACCACCACCAGCCTGCACAGTGGTAACAAGGCATGATGGATCCATGTTCTCATTCTGTTTATGCCAAATTCTGACTCTACTATCTGAATGTCTCAGCAGAAATCGAGACTCATCAGACCAGGCAACATTTTTCCAGTCTTCAACTGTCCAATTTTGGTGAGCTTGTGCAAATTGTAGCCTCTTTTTCCTATTTGTAGTGGAGATGAGTGGTACCCGGTGGGGTCTTCTGCTGTTGTAGCCCATCCGCCTCAGGGTTGTGCGTGTTGTGGCTTCACAAATGCTTTGCTGCATACCTCGGTTGTAACAAGTGGTTATTTCAGTCAAAGTTGCTCTTCTATCAGCTTGAATCAGTCGGCCCATTCTCCTCTGACCTCTAGCATCAACAAGGCATTTTTAAACACAGGACAGCCGCATACTGGATGTTTTTCCCTTTCACACCATTCTTTGTAAACCCTAGAAATGGTTGTGCGTGAAAATCCCAGTAACTGAGCAGATTGTGAATTACTCAGACCGGCCCGTCTGGTACCAACAACCATGCCACGCTCAAAGTGCTTAAATCACCTTTCTTTCCCATTCTGACATTCAGTTTGGAGTTCAGGAGATTGTCTTGACCAGGACCACACCCTAAATGCATTGAAGCAACTGCCATGTGATTGGTTGATTAGATAATTGCATTAATGAGAAATTGAACAGGTGTTCCTAATAATCCTTTAGGTGTGTATATATATATAGAGCGGTTTCGATGGCAACAACATAAACAAACCTTACTGCGCATGCGCGCTTAATGTGGCCCAAACTTAACTTCTGGTAGACGTCTGCAAAGAATGAATAACAACAGGCTGCATTATCTTTCTTATATCGTTATCATATTTAGTTTTAATTGTGCAACATTATCTTAATTTATGTTTTTATTGTTTCAGCATGTTTATTATAAATAATCTCCATTTCTGTCTGCAATATAGAGTGGAAGGAAACTGGAGTTCACCCAAAACTGAAAATCCTGTTATTAATTACTCACCCTCATGTCGATCCCAACTCGTAAGACCTTAGAGAAGAAAAATATCTTCATCTTCAAGATGAGCGAAGGTCTGACAGGTTTTGAGCGATATGAGGATGATAATTAATGACAGAATTTTCAGTTTTTAGTTAGTTTTCAGTTTTAGAATTTTCAACCCTTAAAAGACCGTGTAATGGCGTTTTCTGTACAGTAGCCTATATAGATGCTGCTTGCGCTTGCCTTTCAATCATGCAATGCGTCGAATAATGTTTCTTTGTTTCATAATATAAGATTAATGTTGAAACAAACTTGTAGATAAAGTACCTATTTGAGATTGATTGTTTTTGAATGCATCACAGAAATACCGGGCTCTATGGGCACTGTCATTCATAGAGGATAAAGCGAAAGTTGTTTTGCACAATTCGTGACAAAGGCCTATTACATACCCAATTTAAATATTTTGCAGGAAACATAAATCTGATCAGTTATCCAGATGGCAACCACTTGATGTGAACAAATGTAAGCACGCTGTGTCCTGATCGACCGATGAGCCGATCTGCTTGATCGGATCACGGTGATCGCATGTTAATGCCAAGTGTAAACACAGCCAGTATAAGTTACCTCTAGAGTAGATTATTTCTGATAACAAGCAAAATAAATAACAAGTAAATGACATTAGACAGTCTAAATGACATTAGGCGCTGCTCTCATATGCAGTCAGACTGGATATTTATGAAGCATTGAGGCTTTTGTTGAGTCACACACTGTTTTTGCGCTGGTGTCATATGCTCTCTGCTTGATCATTAATATTTATAACATGTTATCCAAGAATAGTACGTCAAAAATGTGTTTCTACTAAGTAGTGTGCCATACTATCCACTAGCCAGACCGATAAACAAACACAGACAGGAAGTTAACTTCGCAGAGAGTTAATATATATATATATATATATATATATATGTATATATTATAGAGCTTGCTCCAAACTTCATTTAGTTATACTGTACTTGTACATGTGTAATGACGAATAAACTTCAACTTCAACTTCAACTATATATATAATATATATTTATATATATTATATATATATATAATATATATATATATATAATATATATTTATATATATTATATATATATATAATATATATATATATATAATATATATTTATATATATTATATATATATATTTCTTTTTCTTTTTTTTTCCTAAAGCCAATTTTACATAAAACCTCAGAAGGGTTTGAAATAATATGAGGAGAATTAATCTTTTTCTGCAAACCATTGCTAACTATGCAGATACCAGTATCAAATCTCTCATGACTCAGTGAAAACCAAATGCACAAAAGCTCATTAGAAGAATGCACATGAAGTGTAAACAATCTTAGAGAACATTGCTTGAATGGACCAAGCGTACTTCAAGAGTTTGTAGAAGGTTACATTATATAAATGAAAGAGGTTATGCTTGAATGCAATCTATCATGTTAAAACAGGGGTCCTAATGGATATTCCTAATAGCCCATCTCCAGCTCTGCCGGGCCTCTAAACACTTAAATATACTTCTGCTACCACTTCAGAGTCATGTGACCCTGCATTTGGGCTGCTCCTCTCTGCTTATCTTCCAACTCAAGTGCTTTATACCCCAACAAACAAAGATGAGAGCAAATGTAGAAAAAGCACTTAAGCTAAACAACAGGCTGATGGCTGAACTTTTTATTTTTTTATTTTATTTTCTTTTTACTTGAAACACTTTGATCGCTCAGTACCAAATTTGGCACAAATTATTTGACTTCAGACAATTACTACATTTAGCTGTGTTTTAACAATGGGTTGTCTCTGAAGAAAAAGTACACGTTAAATGAAGCCTGAGCATTTTAATAAAACCATCCACTGAAATATGTGTGTGTGTGTTGCTTTTAAAAGAAAAGAAAAAGGTTGACTTATAGGCTTCTATAATCCAAATATGTACAAATTCGATAAGACTATTAAAATGTATACTGCTATAAGCTATTCATAGGACACATTAAATAAATTGGGGAAATAAGGCAGGCTGCTCACATAAAGCTATCCTACAGCTTCAGAAGACATATATAATATGTTGCAGAAATAGTATGGGTGACTTTTAAGGCATTTTAGTCCTGTCTGACAGATGCTTTCATTGTATGAAAAACAGCAATTTCTTAACTCTTCCTAACAAAGCCTTTCAATAATTTGTCCTAGATAAATGAACAAGTATTGAACTTTGTATCACAGTCCAGAAAGGCAAACTGTCATGCACAGCAGATAAACAAGCAGAATATTGGAAAATTAAATGTTCCACTATCCTTTATTCTTTCTTTATCAAATTGTGCACATTGACCCAGCAGACTTAGTCAACATTGTTTACTTTCCTTGAAAGGAAGCTGCTGTCAAAGCACCAGAAAATTATTGAGGTGGCAAAACAGCAAGAACAACATCAGAAAGCGTCTTAATATAACTCATCCCTCTGTTTGAGAACACTGGAACACACAGCTGTATATAAGTGTCAACTTTGCAGCAGCGTTTTATGTGCAAAGTTATCAACCATACTCGAGTACTAGAGCCACATCATAACTGGAACACTACAAAGACTTACTCTTGTATTTTAAAAATAAATGCAGGTTTCAATGATTTTATCTGACTCCATTTCAACACAGTATAACATAGTACTTTTAAAAGATATGATGATTAATTGTAAAGATTTAGAAAGCATATTGTTACGCTTGTCTTTAAACTTATTATTTCTACTTCTGTTTGTATGAGACATGATTACTCTATCACAGTCCATGTGTCGTCACATCCTGTTCCGATTAGTAGTGTAAAGGAATTTCCACCTGCATTATTGTCAATGGACAGACGCCAGTTTTGAGAAATAAATTATACTCATTTAGTTGAACTCAACAATAAATATCAATATTTAAAATGGTTTATTAGACTTAGATGATACCTATCATGCATGTCATCTTTCATTTTAATGTGTAATAGTACATTTTCAGCACTGCTGATGTTGCCAGTCATGGGATTAAACAGCTGCACGCAGCTCAGGTTACTGCCAGAGGAATAATCGGGCTGATTTAATTAGATTTTTCATGTTATTTTCTTTATTTTTGCATTATATTACCACCCATTATTGTCTATAGTATAATCATTTCACTCAGGAGGACTTGTTTACAATGATCAAACCAGTTCTGTCAGGACTACTGTCGTCAAAGATGATTGATTGACTATTAGCATATAGTTTGGATTGGTGGTATGGTTCTGTTCTGGGCAAGAACTCCCTGTGCATCCATGTAGCCTAGCATAGTTAAGAGCAGGGAGAGCAGCAATAACCCCCCTTATAGAGTAAACAGAACAGAACCAACATAATGTATTGCAGATATCATTAATGTTGATATTAAATGTACAAAATAATTCAGGAATTTAGTCTGATTCAAGGGGAATTAGAATACCAAATCCTGACTGGACGAGAGGAGGAGCTGGGGATGGAGGAGGGTAAATGAGCTCTGGAGAAACGCGATAGCTGCTGATAGTACTGAAGGAGCTTATATATACACTCACCTAAAGGATTATTAGGAACACCTGTTCAACTTCTCATTAATGCAATTATCTAATCAACCAATCACATGGCAGTTGCTTCAATGCATTTAGGGGTGTGGTCCTGGTCAAGACAATCTCCTGAACTCCAAACTGAATGTCAGAATGGGAAAGAAAGGTGATTTAAGCACTTTTGAGCGTGGCATGGTTGTTGGTGCCAGACGGGCCGGTCTGAGTATTTCACAATCTGCTCAGTTACTGGGATTTTCACGCACAACCATTTCTAGGGTTTACAAAGAATGGTGTGAAAAGGGAAAAACATCCAGTATGCGGCAGTCCTATGGGTCAAAATGCCTTGTTGATGCTAGAGGTCAGAGGAGAATGGGCCGACTGATTCAAGCTGATAGAAGAGCAACTTTGACTGAAATAACCACTCGTTACAACCGAGGTATGCGGCAAAGCATTTGTGAAGCCACAACACGCACAACCTTGAGGCGGATGGGCTACAACAGCAGAAGACCCCACTGGGTACCACTCATCTCCACTACAAATAGGAAAAAGAGGAAAAAGAGGCTACAATTTGCACAAGCTCACCAAAATTGGACAGTTGAAGACTGGAAAAATGTTGCCTGGTCTGATGAGTCTTGATTTCTGTTGAGACATTCAGATGGTAGAGTCAGAATTTTGTGTAAACAGAATGAGAACATGGATCCATCATGCCTTGTTACCACTGTGCAGGCTGGAGGTGGTGGTGTAGGCTATGCAGGATGGTGTGGGGGATGTTTTCTTAGCACACTTTAGGCCCCTTAGTGCCAATTGGGCATCGTTTAAATGCCACGGCCTACCTGAGCATTATTTCTGACCATGTTCATCCCTTTATGACCACCATGTACCCATTCTCTGATGGCTACTTCCAGCAGGATAAAGCACCATGTCACAAAGCTCGAATCATTTCAAATTGGTTTCTTGAACATGACAGTGAGTTCACTGTACTAAAATGGCCCCCACAGTCACCAGAGCTCAACCCAATAGAGCATCTTTGGGATGTGGTGGAACGGGTCCTGGATGTGCATCCCACAAATCTCCATCAACTGCAAGATGCTATCCTATCAATATGGGCCAACATTTCTAAAGAATGCTTTCAGCACCTTGTTGAATCAATGCCACGTATAATTAAGGCAGTTCTGAAGCGAAAGGGGGTCAAACACAGTATTAGTATGGTGTTCCTAATAATCCTTTAGGTGAGTGTATGTATGCTGTGATAGACATCGTATTCCTGTGTAGACGTGATCAGCTGATAGTCAGCTGATGCAAGCTTGACTAACGTGACCTGCAAGAACTAATGCTATACCCTTGATTTATTTTTGAATAATCATCTATTGACTGGAAATATTCTTTTACTTAAACAACTTCAATTTGATGATACCATGGTAAAGTGCGTCCATGAAAAAACAGGAATATTATTGTTTTATGTTTTATATTAAGTTTTACCCAAACCTTTAATTTAATCCCATCAAAACAGACTTTAGTCGTAATTAATATTTTAAGATTTGTCTAATTCTAATGCTCTTAAATGGGATATGTTGTTCGTATGCTATTCTTGCAGTTCTGTAATAAAATAGGGTGATCAGACTCTGCAGTATTGCGCATACACATGACTTGCGCCCATCCCTTTAAATCAAGAAATATGTGTTGAATATTATGACACCTTTTTCTTTGTTTCACAATACTTAATGATTGTAAACAGTCTGAGCCAGTGACTCGAATTGATAAGGCTCTGGCCCTGTGTCCACAGACAATTCACCCTCCTCCACTTCAGGTGAAGGTGGGGGAGAAAAGTCCTCTACTTCAAAAGACCGCTCTGTTGCAAAGCTACTGGCGTCACTCCAGTCACTCTCCATCTTTGCGAGTCTGACAGCTGTCAATCAATCTGTCACTGCGGGTCTCAGGTGCACGTCCCCCCGCTCAGCCCTGCCCTCGGTTCGTCCCCTCTGTCTCCGCTGGACCCACTTTTCCAGCATTTTTCAAATATTGCCAGTGGTTGGAGTTAGGCTTTAATCAGGGGTTGAGTTACCCTTTAAAGATGGAAATTTAAACCAGAGCAGAGGTAATGTTGCCTAATGTGAATCATTGTCATTTTCAGTTTTTCCTGTTATGCACATGGAAAAACACTCTTTAAAGCCAGAAGTTAACCTTCTTTTGTTTGGCCTTATGATTGAAGAGCAGACGATGAGGTTTTTGGATTGTGACAGTCAACAGAACGACTTGAATGGTGAGGGGGACTGGGAAAGGGAGTTTGAAGTTGGTCGGCTTGGCCAAAGCTTCCACAACCCAGAAAAGTGGGTTGGCCAGTGAGAGGTTTTTAATGATGAATATGTGGAAGACTGTTCTCCTCAGAGGTTTGCCAGGCACCTATTTGAAGTTTATCGTGTAGAGCTTGCACCAATCTCCAAAAAGCAGGAGTTTGATATCAAAGCCAAAAAGAGTTTGGATTCAGTTCACAGGTGTCCGTGATGAATATCAGTATACAGTGATTGTTTGTAATTTTGAGCCACCATCACCGCCTATCCGTCAGACTGCAACTCATACTGTTTGTAAAGAAAATCTCTTGTGTTGAGAGGCAAGTTAACATGACAATAATGCATTAAAGTAAAAAATAAAATAAAAATTAAAAACAATAAAAACCTACATAAAAGCAGGCTCAATTTGACCCCATGAATCACCAGTAGCTCAAGCCTACACCAAGCAATGTTTCAAAGCTCTTTGTGGTTATTGGATGGGAGGCACGTTACAAATAAAGACTCAGCTTTCAAATTTCAAACAATAAATGGCGTTTTGGCTCTTTTAAATGTGACTTGACAGATCTCTGTAGCGCCTCAGTTCAAGTAGCAGCGCGGATATAAATATCACATTTTGTTAGTTAGCTATAAAAAAAACACTAGAGAGGAGCTTATTTACTGGTAATTATATGTGTGAATACATTTGCCATGAAGACAGGTGCTTGTGAAAACTTCCTTGTGTGCAACTGTATTGTATACAGTTTTTATTGGAGTGTTTTTGTTATATCTGAAAATAAATAGCAGTTGAATATAATACCTCTGTTGTTAATTGAAAGCTCTAATATTACAGTGTACCAAATGAGATGGTTCCCAGTATAGTTTGCAGCATTATTTGGGAGAGATTTTTTCCTTAAGAAAAGAAATCTAACTTTCGGTATTAGTATTGACAGATATCATTCTGAATAATCGGCTAAGAGTATCAGCAGAGAAATTTAGTGTTAGAGCATGTCTAACTTTCATTTATCCACATATCATTATATCAATCTATCAAATTTATATCTACTGCAGCCATCTATTCGACTGTCCATTCAAAATTGCATGTGAAAACATTTATCCATCTATCAAAAATATCTCTATACAAATATCAATCCACAAATTAATTCATCCATCCACCCATCCAACTGTCAACCCATCCATCTGTCCACCCATCCATTCATTCATCCAACTGTCAAGCCATCCATCCATCTAATGATCTGCACACCTATACCTACCCATCCATCCATTTACCCACCTCTGTCCAACCATCTATCTACTTACCTGTCTACTTATCCATCCATCTGTCTAGCTATCTATCCACTCATCTACCCATAAATACACTTGTACATTAAGTACACACACACACACACATCCAAAAACATTTGTGGAAAATATCCATCTATCCACTTTCAATCCACCCATCTATCATCCATCCATAAATACACTTTATACATCAATTTATCTATACACAGATCCATTCATCCATCAAAAAACTTTTGAGATAATATCAATCCAACCAGAAAATTAATAACTGCTGGTGCTTAGAACAACTTCATACAACTGAGCAACAGCTGAAGTGAATGGCCTTTGAACAGGTTACATAAAGCTGTTGTCTCTCTAACTGACCTACTACTGTGTTCAAAATGTTTTGACAAACTTGTCAAATCTCCATCATCATAACAAGTGGTACTTAGGAGGCCTTTTCAGAGCTAAAACAAAACTTCTGTCTGATTCTGTCAGTGCACTGAGCCCAACAATCTTCGAAAACCCATGGAGCGGTCAGTTCTGGAGAGATGCGAAGCAAATGTGACCTTTATGGTGCACTAACTACCTGAAGCCCAGCCAGTGAGCGGTCAGATTCGATACATTTCAGCACCCTACACCCACATCCTGTTGCCATGAGTGACCTTTTTAAACCAGCGCTGTCACCACGCGACAGATTAATCTGAGTAAAACCCAATGGCTCAGGCATCCTCCACCCTGCATGACACAACGCATGCTGACCTTTTCTCTAGGACCCTCTCTCTCTTTCTCCCTTCGATCACTCTTCTCCTCTCACAGTCCCTTATCTCACTCGCCTCCATTTCTGTAGCTCAGCCTCTATGTCTTGTCCTTGTGTTTGTTTACTATGACAGAGAGACACATAGAAGTGTTAACTGTGACTCACTCTTTTGACATCTTGGGTACAGAATAGAGGCAGATAACAGATGAGAACCACATTGTTTTAATTTCTTATCAAATGTCAGTGGTTACACCTTTCAATAAAATCTAACTGACCAATCAATGAGGACTACTGTTTTTTGTTTTTGTTTTTCAGGCTAATCAAATCTGTATTAGAGAAGAGTCTTTTTCCACAATGACATTCCAAAACAGATCCAAATTCATTGTTTGCAAAGTGACAGTAGCTGCGTTTACATGACAATTTGTGAAAACGTAACGCTGAACACTTACAAAGCACAAATCTCCGACATTCGCTGGTGAAAAACCTCGTCCTTTTGAGCTTGATTTGGGAAAATGTCAATAATATAATGACACACAAAAGTGCTACAATACCAACTTTGACAACATGGTGTTTAAAGCTGCAGTCTGTAGTTGTTAATGTTAACCACATGAGCACTGCTTGACTATGTGTATTTAGTGTGTAGCCTATTAGCGTTACCTGTAGATTTCAGTTTCTGTACAGTCTAATCTTTTGCTTTTGACAACAGGTGACTCTCCAGTCCAGTTGTCACTGATCGTCATTTGGACCTTTCTGGATTACAATTCAGATTCGCCAACAAAATTACACGTATCCTGAACTTGCGCATAGCAACAGGTTTATTTCACGTAAACAGGATTAGATAGCATCTTTTTAAGCAGTGTTGATACTTAAAATCTGTCCCAACCACTGGTTCTTTATTACAAGCGTTCCTTACTGAACCAGGGGCAATAATAATTTAACATAATAATAATATAAAAATGAATTTGAAAATAATATTATAATATTGTGTAGTCTATAATACTATAGACAGTCAGTTTTACTGATTGAGAGATTTATTTGTGATGGAATCATTATTTTATTGGAGTTTTACACACATGCTGTACAGTTAATCTGAGCTGTGCTTTAATTTGAGTGGTGACATATATTATGGGAGTGGCCTGATGCAGTGCAAGAGATGCAGATAACTTGATCTTGACCCTTAAGAAACTTTAATTAATGCTGTCATGTAACAAATCTGCTTCAAAGATCATTTTAAATTAATTGCTAATTACAACATTGAAATAAAAATTTAAAGGCTGTACAAATAAAATAAAAAAATTGTGAATATAAATTATTGGGAATCATGTTGGGGAAAAAAGTGCACATTTCATTTATCTATTATAACTTTTATGTTGTTTTGGTTGCTTGGCTGTTTCCTTATAAGGTCCAGAAATTCATCAAGTTTTTTCAGTCAGGTGTCTTTTTTAATTATATGATGTCACTACGTTACTGTCTTGACACCAGCCAATCACTGCATTGCTGATCGTGGTTTCGCATATCAATGCATCTTCCCTCTTCAGGGACTACGAGTGCGCAGTAATCTCAGACAACTTAATCCAGATATTTTAATCAAATCCACAAATTTGTTTGAAGAACCAAATTAGCCAGAGGTCAGTTATCACGATTAGAAGATCTGGGATCTGTCAAATTATCTCAGATGTATTAAGCGAGTACAAAGAACTGACCCTGGTTCTTTTTTTGCTGAGTATATAAGCAGCATTGACACAAAGCTTCATGTACTCGTTGTCTCCAAAACAAGACTCAAAATAGATAAAAATTAAGTCTTTTTTTTTTTTTTTTTTTAAGAAAAGAAACAATGGCAGGTTGATATATGGTATACAGTGGGAAACTGTACATTTGTGCAGTGAGACATTCCAAAAGATCAAATCCGATTTGAAAGCTTGTGACAAATGCGCACATAATTTTATTTAGTGTTCACTGTTCTGATTCATCAATCTGAATTATTTCATTCCGACTGTAAGAAAAAGTGTCCATGTACTGTGAACAGTCCTGAAGAGTATTTTTAACCCTTAAAAATATGTTCTGTATGAATTTCAAGCTCGTTACTGCTGATTTGATGCTGGTCCATGAATGCTAGTCACATTTTAGCAAACGTGTGGTGCAGGCGGACGGCAGACGAAGAAGATAAATGCAAAAGACTTTATTAACAGAGAATTTACCATAACCATTCTTAAACGAGAAACGACAAAGGGAACAGAAACACAGACAAATACATACCAGTGCTGCATTCCAGTTGTTTTTTATTATGCCCTTCACTCGCTAACTTCCCTCCGTCTCGTTCACTCGGATGTGCGTCATTGCTTACGTTGCATGAGTGCCCACTACTGGTGGAACCTTTGCAATGGACTGAACTGGAACATCCTATTTATCTAGTTGTTTGTGGTGGGGTAAATTAAACATGTCACAATCGTGTTGCATTGTGGTATATGGAGCTGCCTGAAGTGTACATATGAAGTAGACTCGCTCCTTCGGTCAAAATCGAGGAAGCGAGGGTCTGTCCATATAAACTTCCCTCATCCACTTCACAAAGTGGAACGCCCTTCAAAATGACGGCAGAGATTCCCCCGAGGGGAAGTGCTTAGGAAAGTTTGCAAGTGTGTGTCTAAAAGTGGAGTGGAACGCAGCATAAGTGCAAACAAGGATGATTGGATAAACACAGGTGAGGTAAATGAGAGAACTGATGAGTAACCATAGTAACAAACAAGATTGAAATGAGTAACCTAGGAGACTAATGAGAACACAGGCAGGAGCAAAGCAAATGTGAAAATGAAACTAAAATGAGCATAGCTGTGAAATCTAGTCAACAGGCATGGTGTTTCTAAAAAGGCTGGTTGACCAGAGGAGGCCCGCTGGTTAATCTAGTAAAGGAAACAGTTATTTTAGCATGCCTGTAACTATATAGTCGCATAGAGATTTTAATTGATTTTAATTAGTCACCCTATCTCATACCTTTGCCAACTATTTTCTAAATGAATGTTAGAAATCTTATTGTGAACGTTTCACGTATGTTTCATTTCACTTCTATTTTATTTTTACTTTTTTAAAACAACGTCACAAAGGAACAGGAGTTTTGTGGATGAGGCAATGAGGTGACCAGGACAAGCAGGAATCCGTTCAATGCTAAATTTATTTTACAAAAAGTAGAAAAAAAATCAATACAGGAAACACATTTGTGCGTACAGATCGTACAGATCTATTGTTGAACCACACAGACTCAGTGGCAGTACTCCGATCACGCTCACACCACTCTCACCACACCTGATTACTGAATGTTACGGTGGCCTGGCCATCTTAACGTCGTGGCCCTGCCTACGGAACATACCAAGCTATAGGGAAGTCTAACATAACATTTACACAACATTTAGTCACACATTTTTCCACACAATTGCACCCAATCCTTTTATATCTTTACAGCATCACAAAAATCTATATAAATGTATACAATGTGCGTGCACATGTGAAATGAGGGAACATGCCCCATAGTCTGTATATGGTTACAGAGTATCTTCATGACACAGAGGGTAAAACTTCTGTCATTTAAGTTGATATAAAAGTATATATATATATATATATATATATATATATATATATATATATATATATATATATATATATATATATATATATATATATATATATATATATATATATAATGTTGAAAGCTTTTGATGGGCAGAGATGGACTGTTCCTTCTGGGCTTGAATGCTCAAAGCATCCACAAATAAATAAATCCTGATGCGTCATCAGGTAACTTAGGCAGTAAACTTACTTTGAAGATCTGACACCAACTTCTGATATCTTGTAAGTTAAGAAAGAGAATCGACAGCAAGTTTACCTCTCTGGCCGCTGAATATCAAGAGAACAGGGGTTGAGCCAGCAAAGGAAAAGAGATAGAAAACCTCCACCCTGTAACACAATGATCGTAAGAAGCAATGGTCTTTGAAGAGGGGGAGGATGGATCCCAAGAGAGGAGAGGAAGAGGAGTTTGGGAAAACAGAAGTTGGTTTGAAAGTTTCAAAGAACGGCCTCCACTCTTTCTCTGCTGCACTAACAGCATCCCAGAATTCACAACCTGAACCAAACAAACAAATCTTATTCCACAGCACCACATAAATCCATAGCTGGAACACTGGCACCACTGAAGAAAGCCACAGCCAACATCATAACATCACTTTTTGGCTTTGAAAGTCCCAACACTCTTTGTTAAATTTCTCATGCAATAAATCAATCAATAAATGAATGGCACCTGTACTCAAACACTGTTAAACCTGATGACAGTATGGAAATAGGAGACAAAGATCCAAGAAAGTAATTTCAGTGAAAGCATAGGCCTCATGGGCGAAGTTAATTTGATTGAAGGTTCCTCTGTGCTCGACCCACAGGTTAAACACCAATCAAGCAGAGATGGGAGCAATCAGATATACAGCACATGTCAGTGCCTACTGCTCTCATCAGAACCACAGGGCAGCATATGCACACATCCTGCTAACAGAAACACAAAATATAAAGGCTTCTTCACATGATATCAATTGCTAAAGTATGGCTTCTTTCCTACATCTCTGCTGCTAGTTACCTGACAAATATTTTTAAAGTTAGCCCAGTCAATCCAGGAAAATTTGTCTGCAAGGGTACTGTTTAAACGCACAGTTACCTGACAAATATTTTTTAACTAGTGATCCCTCCGGTGCGAGGATGATCCGTTCAAATCCGCTCTGATGGACAACAAAGTGTTGTTGGGAACATTTCCATTTGGCAATTAATAATAATTGGCTAAATCTCCCTAAATCCCCCTACAGCACGAGCAAAATCCGTTTAGACCTGCTCTGACGGATAACAAAGTAGTAAAATTGCGAACCTGACTTTTCTTCAACTCTAGATTCAGGAGGGTTATTTTTTATTTCCTATGAACATTTTAATTATTTTTCTGTGTAAAGCACTTTGAATTACCACTGTGTATGAAATGTGCTATATAAATAAGCACCTACCTAATGCTGTTGGTCCACCACACGCAAAACAGAGATGATTTGCCATGGCATGGACTCTACAAAGTCCTCTGAAGGTGTCCTGTGGTATCATGAAGGGGCTTACCTGGTCTGCAACAATGTTTAGGTAGGGGGCAATGTTTAGACTGTGTGACTTGTGAAAGTAGACCTTCTGTTAGCTCAGACTAGACAGGATAGGACAGGACAGACTAGACGTTTGTTCCCCTGTACATTGATGAGCCAGAGCCTGAATTAAAGGGTTAATTCACCCCAAAATTTCTGTCATTAATTACTCACCCTCATGTCGTTCCAAACCCGTAAGACCTTCGTTCATCTTCGGATCACAAATGAAGATCTCTGACCTCTCCATAGACAGCTATTTAATTACCACTTTCAAGGGCCAGTAAAGACATTGTTAAAATAGTGTGTTAAAATGTGGTTCAACCTTCATTTTATGAAGCGAACGAAAATAACGACTTTATTCAATTTCTTCTAGTCTGTGTCAGACTCTTATGCTGTTGACGCATGTTAGTGCAGCGCTTCCAGAACTCTGGCTTACCATTGGCCGACACTGTTCACATGAACATCATGACTCATGCACATGAATCGTTCTGCCGTAGTACTAGGAAGCGATGCACTGTTTACACGACATCAACAGCGTAAGAGTCTGACACACACTAGAAGAAATTGTTGAATAAAGTTGTTATTTTTGTTAGTTTTTTGCGCACAAAAAGTATTCTCGTCACTTCAGAAAATTAAGGTTGAACCACTGTACTCACATGGGCGATTTTAATGATGTCTTTACTACTTTTCTGGGCCTTGAAAGTGTTAATTATATAGCTGTCTATGGAGGGGTCAGAGAGCTCTTGGATTTCATAAAAATATCTTGATTTGTGTTCCGAAGATGAAGGTCTTACGGGTTTGGAAACGACACAAGGGTGAGTAATTAATGACAGGATTTTCATTTTTGGGTGAACTAAACCTTTAACATCTGAAATACTGAATCAAGTATTTACTAAAACAAGTTATGAGCCATTATGAGCCATTTCACATCCAAAATGAACTAAAACTACACTTTTGTACATTACACTACCATTAAGGTAAGATTTTGGTAATGCTTCAGAAAGACATCTGCTGTTTTTCTCAAACATACAGTATAAACTGTAAAATATTACATTAAATAACTTTTTATTTTAATATATTTTAAAATGTAACGTATTCTTGTGAAGGCAAAGCTAAATGTTCAGTATCACTAATCCAGTCTTCAGTGTCACATGACCCTTCAGAAATCATTCAAATGTGCAGATTTGCTGCTCAAGAAACATTTTTTAACACTGAAAACAGTTGTACAGCTTAATACTTGATCTCTTTTTTCAGGATTTATTTAATATAAAAAATAAATAAAATTGGAAATACATCTTCATGCTTCAGGAACAGAGATTCTTTGTCTTACTGCTTATTCCATCTATCTCTCTCAGTGTCATCCTCATGTTAGTGCAAGCTAGCGCTTATCACAGCTCACGTCAGAGAAAAGTCAGAAAAATTGATTGCTATTTAAGGCTCAGTGGTATTTTCCTGTGGGTAATCTCTGGCACTCTCCAGCAGTTGATTTTGATGAAGTGGCTGCTGCGGTCCAGCCAGGAGACAGTAGCTGGAATGCAGAGAGAGGAGCATTCAGGAGAATATGACAGTAGGTAGGGAATGAGCAATATCTAGAATTAACGTTCAGCTATTAGTGCTGCTCGCTATGTGAATGACTAGGACACAGAATTATTACTATTAAAAATGAATTTGTCACACTGGGTCAGCTTGGTCAGTGAGCTCATTTCAGATCTTAATATTTACAAATGAGCTCATGTAAGACCCATTTATTGATTTGCACGGTGGCTTTAATGCACCTTCAATGCAGGGTAATTTTGCTGCAAGTTAGCACAAAAGTGGGATCTAAATCTTTGTGTGTGTAAAATGTGGCATACAGATGCAACTTTATTTCTGTAAAATGTCATTTTGACTTGATGCCACTGATAATCAAGTGCGACTTAATTTCCAGAGAACACATTACATTCAAGAAAACTATTTTAACAAATATTAATTTAATAAAAATGTATTATTCATTAATATTTAATATATTACACGCAAAATTAACAAAAGTATACATTTCTTTAAGGTCACTAACCACACAATGTATTATCAATTATTACAGGAAGGCCTGTAACACCAAAAGGCCTCTTATGTAGCCTTCATAATGAAGTACAGCTGCACTAATAATAATAATAATAATAATAATAATAATATTATATATATTATACACATACATACATACACACACACACACACACACACACACACACACACACACACACATCTATTCATTCAATTATTCAATCCTAGGGTTGGGTATCGTTTGAATTTTCATGATTCAATTATGATTCTGCTTATTGGTTCCTATTTTTGATTCCAATAAGGACAAAAAATATATATAATAATGTATTTGCATTTATTATAAAAGTCTTATTGCAAAACATTTCATTGTAGCTGAATACCATGAACAAAAATCAACAGGCTAAAGAACACTTACACAAGGAACTTTTGCCTATGGTTTAAAGATACCATAGACCAACTAGCCTAACTAATATACATTTCAAGGATTATTAAAGACAAGTAAACACTCAGTAATTAACAAAGAACAAATAAACAAATTAGCAATCACACAAATATACAACTGAACAAATATACGACTGAAAGGAGCAGTTTAAGATTTTTGGGTATTTAGGTAGAGAAGCTGTAATCAAATGTAAAATAACACTGCACTTTATAAATAAAATATACATTACAAATATAGTTACAAAAGTTATTAAATCAAGATTAACGTTGTTTGATTAACGTTATTATAGAGATGGCAGCAGGAATATTAGGCTCCTGTCACTTTAAGAGCTGCACGGATCCAATATACTGTTGTGAGAAGTGTTTTCTTTGTCAACTATTTACATTCACTTACAATATAACCGACTGTTTAGGAGGATTTTTTTACATTTTTGTGTGCATTTGTTGAATTTGAGTTTGAAGTCATTTTAAAATACACAAAAAAGGAATCAATAAGAGGAACAGAAATTAACATTTTATTAAAAGTACCCGATTCCTGATATTAAGCATCTGATTCCAGAAATGGAATCAATTTTCGATTCCCAAGCCTGTTCTATTCATTCAGCTGGTATAGTCTCTGAGCCTCTACCACCCTGAGACCTTAAATACAAAATGGCAGAAACCAGACTCATAGTGCACAGTGGGCTTCCAGAAGAACAGCTGTGTAAGGACCGGTTTTACTGCTAAGACAAAAGCTGAGATCCAACACCCTGCATTAAAACAATAAAACTCAATCTGAAGAGAAGATCTCACAGAGAAACTGTAGGACACCGCCTGACCAAAACCCTCTCCCCCTCTCTACCTCCCTTTCCTCCCCTTCCCCCTGATTCAAGTCCCAGAATGCAGATATACTACATATGATTTATCTTGTGAATCTATTGTTTTATCCCTTTCATGTCTGGTGTCTTTTTAAAGGTCATAGTGCGATTGGTAAAATGGTCTCAACATCACTGAAGTCACTGATAGGGTTAGAAAGATTGAAACATATGAGACTTGTGTTCTCTTTTTGAGTGGTCTCTCCAAAGATATCTGATCTTCTCCCCCAAACTAGGTGTTTGTGTTGCAAATAGTTACAACCCTTTGTTCTGGTCTGGGTATTTAAGGAAGGGTGGCAGGGCTGCCATTTGGGAACATTCTGTAGACAGAAGCCCCCATGCAGTGTTGTGTCAGTGTCATAAGAGACACTCACACACGCTGTATGTATTGTGCCAGATATGACTCTTTGAAACTATTTTCATATTACTTAATTGTATTTTATGCTGAAAGTTGTGTACCATGGATTCATGTTTAATTATGTTCTTTAAGTTCTGTCTGGCCAAAATAAATGTTAATCTTGATTTATTCTGTATTTTTCATAAATCATTACTCAAGTAGTGTCGCATGAGGAGTTTGTAGGAGTTTCCGTAAATCTTTCTGTCAGGGCAGATTCATACCGAGGACCCCATGACCGGAGCATGGCGCTAAGCATGAGGGGCAATCTGATTTCTGACTGTCACTGTTATTATCAAGTTACAGCTCTCGTGACTATTGCTAAAATTACACTTTCTGTTATGAGTAAGCATTTGCGACTCACTTAAAGGTAAAATAGTTCACTCTGTAATCCTCTGTAATCTCAGAACTGACTAATTTGCGTCCGTGAGGTAATGTAATTATAATCATGAGCATTATCCTCTGAGCGACTCCGGGTCCCATGGAGGAACGAGTATTTGAAATTAAGAGATACTAAGAGAAATCAAAGATCTAAATTAAATCACAACTAAACTTATGATCAGCTGTTAAGTTACAAATGTAACAAATGTAACAAAGTTACAAAGAATTGGAGTAAGATCAAATTATTCATGGAGTCAGATTTAAAATTCGATGGTCATAAATTAAGTGAATCCAACAGAAGTGCTGAGAAGGCGAACACGCAGAAGTCCTTCGACCAGGCCGTTAGATTCCGTCCTTGGGCTAACGGATGGACCTTACAAAATGGTGACCCTGACGTGATCTCCAGGATGCGAGTGTCTTTTCAGCTGAAGTATTGGGATTACAACAAGCAAGAGGTGATTTCCTTCTCTTTCTTCAGCTGTGATGGTAAGTCCATTTTTTTGCTTTTAGAAATGTTGGGAATATATTAAATACTGTATAAATCCGATGAAGGCTTGAGAATTAGACAACCAAAGTGCTTATCAGGAACATGAAAGCAACAGCGTAGAGTAGAAATGATATCCCTTGCTTTAAAATTCTCCTTGTTTGCATACGCAGCAAGAGAGGAAATTTTATTTCGGTACTCAAAAGAAGGCTGTAAGTTAAAGGTCCAGTCACATTTGTTTATTTGCTTTGCTGCAACAACACAGCAAAGAAAAAAAACAAAACAAATGGCCACGTTAACGTGTGAACAAAATCTTACTGGAAAAGATCTCACTACAATCCTTTGTGTGTAAAATGTGAAGGTGGACAAAACTGAGTCAGGACTGATGTCACAATTATAAATGTGTTGTGAAATATAGCGCTTTACTAGGGTCTTATTTCAGACATTGGAATCGCTGCACTTTTGTGTGCTTAGTGTCTCAAAAGAGACTGAGAAAATTAACAGAACAAAGATGAACTTTGTCTTTCTTCATCAGACCTGTCTTTGTCAAACCTTTCTTTTTATATGCAAATAGATTCTCCAAAGAATGCAATTGATAATATCTAAAAATAAGAAAATTGTGCCCAATTCTATATTGTGTAGTCACAAAATCTTTAAATTGAGCAATGATTTGACCTGCACTCAGCGTTTGCAGTTTATTGAACGTCCACAGCATCTAAGTTGATGACTGGTTTCCAGTTTGGTCTTGTTGCTGTCACACAATGATCCCGCCAGCACAGCAGGAGCTGCAGGGCCAATCTGAAAGATCAGTGAGATTATAACAAATGGTTCTGGACAAATGGCTCAGCAGAGACCCTCTTGAGACCAGCAAATAAAATTATTTTTAATTCATACTATTTTAATATAATATGATTTATATTATGATTATAATGTAAATTATATTATAATGGCTAGGAATGGCTTTTGATCTCATGATGATTCAGCATTATTTAGAGGATGAAAGATTGTTGAAGGAGTAGAAGAAGGATCAGAATGTAGAAAGATGGGATGTGCAGGTAGGGAACAAGACGGCAAGAGCACTATCAGTGTTGAAATGATGGGAAGGAGAACATAGATGGTTAAAGAAACTAATGTTAAGAAAGAAAACTGAAGTGAAAAACCTAAAGAGAAAGAACTTCTTTACCTTCTATTTGTGCAAGAATCTTTAATGAGAAAAATTACAATGCCCAGTTAAATGATTAACCTGATTGCTGTAACTTGAATAGGCTGAATTCATTCAAGACCTAATCATTTACATTCCAATCTCAAACCCAGGAGAGAGAGGAGGTGCAGAGCTTTCCATTGTGATGCAATGACAAACAAAGGGGTGCAAGTTTTAGCAACCTCCTCACTGGGAGCGTTAGATGGGATGGGATCTGATCGGAAAGTTATTTACTGGGAATGTAATGAAAAGCTGTGTGTTATGTTAATCTCAGACATTGACTTCACAGGATACACACCACAGAGATCCAAATGGTCAAGAGTTCGAAAGACACCATAAATACCAAAGAACCTGTTGCTCTAAACCCAGATCTGGCTTGTATAAACAGCATCATTCAAAGAGATCCCCCCAGGGGACCTGAGTGTGATAATGATCACAATACAGCAGATTGAGTAAACACAACTGCAACAACAGCTTAAGGTGTAACGGGTCTGACTGCATTTACACACCAGCAGTCAGACCTGACCATTATAAATCAGTTTACTTGACCTTTTCCTTTACAGAAACATAATCATGATGATGATCCATGTCTTTGTAAACTAAAACAAATTCTCTCATAATGGCATAAAACCTTAACAGGTTAAAGCCATATGCAACAACTGTCTGGCTAAGGCCATTAAAGAAAAAATAAGATAGCACCATCTATCTTAGTGAAATTTGTGTAAAGGTCCAATATTAGACTGTGTTTCTCTCTGTGTTTCTCTCTCTGTGTTCGTTTTCCTTTCAGGCTGATGGCTGCCACTCTTCAGACCCAGACTCCACAAGGGTCTGGGCTGGCCGGCATAAGCCAACATACACACACACAACTTAACATAGGAGATGGGAGTGAAGATACTTCATGAAGCCATTCACACCCCACAGCACACATAGCTACATGGCTTCCCAGTGTAAAACTGGAACTAAATTATACAACACAGATTATGGTAGGATAGACACCACCCATCTCCTATACACAACATACACACACACACACACACACACACACTTTTAACTCTAAAACCACACAACATCTCTACCTGGAATAGATCATAGGACTATCCAGGGCAAAATCATTAATATAATGCAAATCTATCATACATTATTCACCTTCATACATATAGGACAAGGGCAATTATTTTCATAATTCCTTTTCAGTTAGGTTGAACAAGTTTATGGCTTACAGCCATGTCAACTTCCTATATGTATTCCATGTAAGGTGCATAAAACATGTGCATGGCTATCAACACACATCAATTGATTGACAATTAATTGATTAGTAAATTGATGGACAAAATCTTTATTATGTCCAGTCATTGGTATTGTTGCAAACTGGGAGGGCCCCAGTTTCCAACATATCACTAATGACAATGAAAATATATCTAAAAGAGTTAGATGCAGAGTGCAGGCATTTCTATCAATTAATAAAACAATTCTCAGTCAGACCTGCCTTACCTTATTGAGTGTGTCTTAGCCTGTACATCAAATGCACAGAAGATGAGTGCAAAGCTAAACTAGAGATTTTAAATCTCTGTTTCTGTAAATCTCATTCTCTAAGTGATTTGATTGAAATATTAGCTTTCAGTAATGATTTGAAAGTAAAAACCAACTGATATAGACACTTTTATAATAACAATTATTAAATTGTGTAATTCCATGTTTAATTATGTGATATATTTTGATTATGCATACTTCTGGTAAATATACTTGTTATATTGATGTTTTGTTACCCTTCCTGTAATTCATCCAGACCACGTTTAAATTCCACTTCCATGTCAGTGGTAGTGAAGAATCTGGCTATCAAATGAGACCTACTCACTAAATATTTGACCCTGAGAAATGAGACCGTATTTACCACTCGCACTTCTGACATGAGTTTATCATGTGTTGTTATTCTTATGTTCTTGTGTTTATCCAACAACTCTCTTTTCCCATCTCACAATAACCAGAAAGTCATCAGTGTTCAATTATTGCATGGTTATTCAGAAGTTGTTCAGGTGTCTCACACACAATGGAGCTTCATCAGTGAAACCATTCCTTCACCCGTGGAGATCTGACCTGCCTGGCAAACCAAACCTTCTGCTTGAAGGTGACCAAGGACTTCTCAAAGGGTCAGCTACCTAAGGATCCTGGGAGGACAGGACACAGATGCTTCCTCAAAGTGTAAAGACACTTTCCACTGACACGTTCTGCTAATGGACACAACAGACTTGGGACAACAAGTCATTCTACAGACTGAAAACTATCACAATCAAGTGCAGGTGGAAGCAAACCTGACCAACAGGATCATAGATATCCTGTCCAATTGCGACAGCATCCAGTCAGCGCAGTACGCCTACATCTAAAGGGACTGTGCCAGAGGTGTGTTTTGCAGTGTTTTCATCTTCATGTTCAGTCTGTCTTAATGTTGTTATTTCAGGTGACTACTTGATTCCTGCACCCATGGACTTGTGCTGTTAACAAGGATCAGCACCATGAACACTATGGAAACAACATCCAAAATATGGAAACAGGAATATCCAAATATGTCCCCTTGGAAACTCATATGAATTTGTCCCAAGGGGCCAGGGTCGTCTGTAAGGACCGGTTTTACTGCTAAGACAAAAGCTGAGATCCAACACCCTGCATTAAAACAATAAAACTCAATCTGAAGAGAAGATCTCACAGAGAAACTGTAGGACACCGCCCTGACCAAAACCCTCTCCCCCTCTCTACCTCCCTTTCCTCCCCTTCCCCCTGATTCAAGTCCCAGAATGCAGATATACTACATATGATTTATCTTGTGAATCTATTGTTTTATCCTTTCATGTCTGGTGTCTTTTTAAAGGTCATAGTGCGATTGGTAAAATGGTCTCAACATCACTGAAGTCACTGATAGGGTTAGAAAGATTGAAACATATGAGACTTGTGTTCTCTTTTTGAGTGGTCTCTCCAAAGATATCTGATCTTCTCCCCCAAACTAGGTGTTTGTGTTGCAAATAGTTACAACCCTTTGTTCTGGTCTGGGTATTTAAGGAAGGGTGGCAGGGCTGCCATTTGGGAACATTCTGTAGACAGAAGCCCCCATGCAGTGTTGTGTCAGTGTCATAAGAGACACTCACACACGCTGTATGTATTGTGCCAGATATGACTCTTTGAAACTATTTTCATATTACTTAATTGTATTTTTATGCTGAAAGTTGTGTACCATGGATTCATGTTTAATTATGTTCTTTAAGTTCTGTCTGGCCAAAATAAATGTTAATCTTGATTTATTCTGTATTTTTCATAAATCATTACTCAAGTAGTGTCGCATGAGGAGTTTGTAGGAGTTTCCGTAAATCTTTCTGTCAGGGCAGATTCATACCGAGGACCCCATGACCGGAGCATGGCGCTAAGCATGAGGGCAATCTGATTTCTGACTGTCACTGTTATTATCAAGTTACAGCTCTCGTGACTATTGCTAAAATTACACTTTCTGTTATGAGTAAGCATTTGCGACTCACTTAAAGGTAAAATAGTTCACTCTGTAATCCTCTGTAATCTCAGAACTGACTAATTTGCGTCCGTGAGGTAATGTAATTATAATCGCGAGCATTATCCTCTGAGCGACTCCGGGTCCCATGGAGGAAACAGTATTTGAAATTAAGAGATACTAAGAGAAATCAAAGATCTAAATTAAATCACAACTAAACTTATGATCAGCTGTTAAGTTACAATGTAACAAATGTAACAAAGTTACAAAGAATTGGAGTAAGATCAAATTATTCATGGAGTCAGATTTAAAATTCGATGGTCATAAATTAAGTGAATCCAACAGAAGTGCTGAGAAGCGAACACGCAGAAGTCCTTCGACCAGGCCGTTAGATTCCGTCCTTGGGCTAACGGATGGACCTTACAGCTGAATATACCAAACCTCTGGAGAACATATGGGCAAACTAAATTATTTGATTGAGCTAAGCTAATTAATGAGCACCAGACAGCCCATTGTTCATTGGTTATGTCTAGAAGCTGCACCATCTGTTTTCCACACACAGTCCATAAAAACATCATTAAATGACACTTGACTGACACTTCTTAAGAGCCTCCTGACATGAGCTTCTTGCTCACACGTTGCTCTTCTTGTTCTCAAGTTATTTAAAATGTCTCTTACTTCAATGTGTCCATGACATGTCCATCATATTGTACTCTTTCTCTTTTGAATAATGGGAGTCAAATCATTAACTGCATCACACACACAAATAACAACTGTTTCTTGGAACCAGGAATCACACTGTGCCTAAAACTTACCAAGTTATGAATATGATATTTTGCCTAATGAAACAAATTTGGCCATTAACAAAAGTACCTCATAATCAGTCCATAGCCAATGTTTATATAATAATTACAATAATGAATCACCCAGTATAATGGCTCATTCAAAACCGCTGGCCATTACTCCACTGGGTTGTTTAAAATATCACAATAGAGTTTTTTGCAACGAGTCCAACACTTTAAGACATGATGGGAAAGGATGCATTAATGAGTCTGCCCTACTCCCTTACACACACAGTTTTGCAATTAAATGTGAAATATAACTCAATACATCAGACGTTATTTCTTGATTATTACCCATTATTCCCCTCCCAGAAAAGAGTGAAACTCTAAATGGCAATTTGCAGTAATGTTACATCCAATAATTCTTGCTTTCTCCACTGGTTGTATCAATCGACACTGTAATTGGCATTTTACTCATAGCTGATTGATTAGAACATAAAGTAACAAGAAAGGAACAATTATGTCAAGGAGACAGATGAGTGTGCTCAATATACCAAGAAGGATTCTGCTGATTTCTGGGAATCGATCCCACCCTCTTCCTCCGCTGGGTGACAGTATTGCCTATAACTCACTTCCAGCCTCTTGGGTTCCTTCAAATACCCCAGCATGGCTATGTGTGCGCGCCTGGGTTTTAGGTGGGCCGTGACTCTGGTGTATGACGATGACTGGTGTGCTTTATGTGACTGTAGGGTTAATGGTGTGGCCATGGAGCTGTCCAATGTGCTGAATGAGCTCTATTTGTGAGAATCCCTGCAGTAAAAGATATTTACTATTCATGCTCTGTACAACATAGGCTAGAGCTGGGGAGAAACTGATCATGGAGGAAATATGGAGCATTCACCATTTCAAATGCTTTACAATACGTGTTTCACAGAAAACAAGATATTGAGACATTGCTGCATACTGTACATGTATTAGGCTCCAACAAATCTAACAATCATAATAAAAAAATTTACATTGTCATGAAGGAAGGGAGTGAAGAAAGGTGAGTGAGTGAGTGAGTGAGTGAGTGAGTGAGTGGTGAGTGGTGAGTGAGAGTGAGTGAGTGAGTGAGTGATTGATTGAGTGATTGAGTGAGTGAGTGAGTGAGTCAGTCAGTCAGTCAGTCAGTCAGTCAGTCAGTCAGACAGTGAATGAGTGAGTGAATGAGTGAGTCAGTGAGTGAGTGAGTCAGTGAGTGAGTGAGTGAGTCAGTGAGTGAGTCAGTGAGTCAGTGAGTGAGTGAGTGAGTCAGTGAGTGAGTGAGTGAGTCAGTGAGTGGTGAGTGAGTGAGTGAGGAGGCGAGCGGCGGTGACTGAGTCAGTGAGTGAGTGAGTCAGTGAGTCAGTGAGTGAGTGAACAAAAGTGGAAAAAAGCAGTTCTACTCATTTGTACCGTGCCACATGGATCATTTATCCGCTTGGCTCAAAGTTCAAACAGCAACACGAGCAGATGCATTTACTCTCTGATCGGTCTAAGTTATCGCGACCACTAAACAGAGCTGTGAGATTCAGTGAGAAGCGCTTGAATTCAGTGAACAACACAACTGTCTTGGTGATTTAAACTGGTTTAAAGCCAGATGAAACAGCGCTGACAAACAGGAGGAACACTGTGCAACGATACAGTCAGAAGGCTTTTCAAATTCAAATCGCCACAATGTATTTACTGTAGTAACACCATGGCATTGTGGCAGAAATGTGGATATACTTATCGAAATTTTATTATATTGCCAATGTAGACGTGTATTACATGTATTAAAGGAGTAATGGAATAAAATGGAATATACAGTATTTTGTGATTAAGCTATAGCATTTGTGCATTTATACTAAATGTATTTAGGCTAGAGTTTTTCATACAAATACCATAGAAATCATATAGTTATATTTTACCATGGTAGTGAGGTGCTATATGCGTGGTTTAAACTGATTATCATGATCTAAATGTATGCTACTATGGATGACCAATGGTTAATTTTAATAAAAGTCCAAATATTTAAATTTTACCATATAAAAAAGGTTGTTAATATTTTTACAGATGTTACTGTTTTTGTTAACATAACTTAACATAAATGTACATCTGCATCTAACTCAAGCTACTACTACTATCAACTCAAGCTACTGTCAAATGTGCATTTCTAAGAGACAAAACATGTCATATTATCAATATTGTAGCCTGCACTACAAACTGTGCCAAAGATACATACCATCAAAGTCAGGCAACACAAACCTGTTTTATGTTGGAGATTATTTCACCTGTTTGCATATGCAGAAACTAAGAAATACAATGGGTTTACCCAAAAATAAAATCTGTAATGAATTTCTTACCCTCAGGTTGTTCAACACCCGTAAGACCTTTGTTCATCTTCGGAACACAAATTAAGATATTTTTGTTGAAATCCGATGGCTCAGAAAGTCCTCCATTGGCAGCAATGTCATTTCCTCTCTTAAGACCCATAAAAGGTACTAAAGATGTTGTTTGTGTGCAAAAAAAAAACCTAAATAACGACTTATATAGAGATGGCCGATTTCAAATCACTGCTTCCTGAAGCTTCGAAGCGTTGTGAATCAACATATCGAATCAGCGGTTCGGATCGCCAAAGTCACGTGATTTCAGCAATTTGGCAGTTTGACACGCATTCCGAATCATGAATCGATATGCTGATTCATAAAGCTTGGCAGCTTCAGGAAGCAGTGTTTTGAAATCGGCTATCTCTATATAAGTCGTTATTTAGTTGTTTTTTTGCACACAAAACTATTCTCGCCGCTTCATAAAGTTATTGTAGAACCACTGTAGTGAGATGGACTTTGTAACGATGTCTTTAGTACCTTTTATGGGTCTTGAGAGAGGAAATTACATTGCTGCCAATGGAAGCCTTTCTGAGCCATCGGATTTCAACAAAAATATCTTCATTTGTGTTCGAAGATGAACAAAAGGTCTTACAGGTATCGGACGACATGAGGGTAAGTAATTAATGACAGAATTTTCATTTTTGGGTGAACTAACCCTTTAAGGAAAAATGATTAGAAAAGTGTAAAGAATTCAAAACGTAAAGTGTTTGTCATGTTTTGACAATAAAAGGTAGTTTAAATCCACAATTAACTGTCTGGTTTCTACAACTTTCACTTAGAAGCACAAATCTGCCTTTAAACTTGAAAGAAATAAAGATTTGACATGTATCGTGATAAATATCGATATCGACTGATATGAAAATTTTTATCATGATAATTTTTCTGGCCATATCACCCAGCCCTAAATGAAAGGGAGAAATAGTTATTAATCATTATTGCTTAAAATCAACACAGACACAAACAGTACTGTGTCACAAACAAGCCAGGAAAAAGAAAAAAAAAAACCTCTTCAAAGAGACTGCACAATTTTTCATATTAAATCGACTGGCTTTCAACTAAAAAGCAGCAGGTTGGATCAAACAAATGTCATTTCCAGTTGTTTTTAAAAATAAGTAGGGAAATAATTTCTGCTCCTCCCTTGTGCCTTGATCTAAAGGCTACCATAAAGCAAACCTGTTCAGCAGTGTACCAATCAATTACATTTGATTAGGAGATGCTCTGTGCCCAGCCTAAGGTAAAAATAATGGAAAATAAAATCAATATCATTGGGGTGTACAAAAAAAAACAGACTTCAGGACCAAAGTCCTCGCTGTAGGGAGGAAACATGAGAGGCTTGCCATTAATGACAGAGTCAATAGAGCAATAATATCCATAACAAGGTCAGAGCCACACTAGACTGCACAATGCTGGCAAGTGTCCGTGCCGCCTCACAGACACTGATGAGTAAACACTGGCCTGGTCTGATTTCTCATGTTGTGCCTGGCCGTCAATAAGGGTGTGATGGATTCTGTGTGGCTCTAAACACGGGGCGGGATGAGGTAATAAATAAGTGGCGCGTCAAAATGAAAGCTCTGGACGCTGATGCAATTACAGAGCAATGTCCAGTTAAACCTCGAGCAATTAACAAGCCACCAGAGCGCATGATGCAGGGTTTGTCCACCGGTTATATAATACATGTCTGTCAATGCAAACTCAATAGGCTTAATTAAACAGCTCAAAAACGTTGTCAGCACAGGAGGACAGAGCGGTGGGGCTAATGTCTAATGTCCGTCCAGCAACTGAGTTTGAAAATAAGGAAGTACAGCACAGCTCCCTTTTCTAATTAACTCCTAGGAAACCTAATCAAACATTCTATATGCATTTAATTTATTTTCTTTTGTATCCTTTCAGTACAGTTATGTTGTTAATGGGAAACCCATCCTGAAACTGCTATGTGAATGCAGTGAAGCGTCAAGCTACAGTATTACCTAGGTATCTAGCGTTAAGTACTTTTAACATGCTGTCTAAAAAAAAAAAAAATAGGATAGCAGTATGACGCAATGACATAGTCATGTTGTGTCTACCTAATTTTGACACACTCAACTGTAAAATAGATTTCTGTGGATTGTAGGCCAGTGATGTCTCAGTGCTAAAAGATAGTCATATCATATACATATACATATACATATCATAGCTACAATACTGTAGCTTGACGCTTCACTGCATAGCAGTTCACATAGCAGTTTCAGGATGGGTTTCCCATTAAAAACATAACTGTACTGAAAGGATACAAAAGAAAAAAGAAAATAAATTAAACATATAGAATGTTTGATTAGGTTTGCTAGGAGTTAATTAGAAAAGGGAGCTGTGCTGTACTTATTTTCAAACTCAATTGCTGTATTGTAAGAGACTTACAATATATAAAGAGACTTACATAACAATATATTAAGAGACTTACACCACTGTTTAAAAGATTAGGGTAAGAAAGATTATGTTCAAACAGGCTGTATTTATTTGAAAAATACAGTAAAATCACAGTGTCATAATTTAAAATTGTAATATTTTAATAATTTAAAATAGAGGGTTTCTAGTTTATTCTATTTTAAAATGTAATTTATTCCTGTGATGGAAAACAACTTGGTTATGAATGTAACCGTCATTCCCTGAGGAGGGAGCGGAGACGTTCCATCAGTGACTGACAAATGGGGGTTTCGCTTAGAAGCCTATCATCTTCGAGTTCTTAAAAAACGAGCCAATGGCGATGAAATGCCATGGGTCTGCAGAATTTGCATAGCGTAACTCGCATTATGTCACCTGCTGAGGAGCTGAGACTGAACTCCCGGCCATTCCAGCGGAAGTGGCAGAGGGACGTCTCCGTTCCCTCCTCCGAGACATTCAGTCACGCCGTGTTACGTCAATGACTGATGAATAGGGGCCCCGTTCTAATCACGCCAGACTTTTATTTTTTTATTATTATTATTTACTTCAGCGCAAACAAAAAAAGACCCTCACTGGCCCATAAGAAACATAAAAAAGGCAGGTGATTGGATAGATGTGACTTGGGTCACATCTGTCCAATCAGCTGCTGGTCAAATCATGTCAATCATTTTCATTTACGTCACTGCTATTACTAGACGGGCAAAGCGGCTAAATATCCGAAAGTACAATAGTGGAGCTCAAAAACGGAAAATACAAAGGTAAAAAAGAACAATGTAACCAAGATATACAGAAAAAAAATCCCTAAATTGACTGGATACTTCATTTTAAGGCATTTTAAGGCTGGTTCCTGTTTTTTTCACGTTATGGAGGGCAATCAGGTATTTATTTTCATTTCATTATTAATCTGTATTTACGTCACTCAAATAGCGCACTTAACTGGTAGCCAGGCAAAAGACGTGACAAATCCTGAGTGGCGAAGTCACTGCATGGTTCTAGCTAACCGTGCCGAGAATTCTTGGCCGAGAACGGTTTGTAATTGTGCCGTGCCATACCAGGCTTAAGGAAAAGCGACTATTGTTCACCTGCTCGTGGGTCAGCCACATCCACGCCCTCCGCAGAGATGGAGGGAATCTCCAGTGTTTTATTATTATGGCTTTGGTGTTTAGGTATTGCACAGTGGTTTGTGTCTCAGTAAAACAGGGTGTTCTGCACTGATGCAGATCCTGTAGCCTACCTTTTAGTACCTGTACCTGTTTTAAAGCTAAAACAGCTTGCAGTTGAACTGTGAATGCAGGGAATTATGCTGCTTTGCTGTTTATAGTTACATATTTCCTTTGTAATTGTTTTGTGACTGTGGTGGCAGAGGGTAATAACTTTCCACCATCTCTGTTAATTAAAGGACTGATTATAAGCACTGGGCCTTGTGCTTGTTTATATTTGTGTTTTGTATGTACTGTTCAATTTCTTATTTTAGAATATATTTGTGGTGGTAATTTTCATACTGTGGTGGTCCACCACTTGAAGGAATGTAGAGGAAGGAATGTAGAGTGAGGGCACTCCTGGTCAACAAAAACAACTTTGCTTGGAGAGAGCCTTTCCTTCAGCTTCCCACCATACAGACAAAGAGCTGGTCTGAGGTCCTGAAACACAGCGTTCTGTCTACGTAAGCACGGAGGGCGATACTAGACAGAGCAGTGCCAAGGCTGGGTCTGCCTCCCAAGGGCAGCGCTTGCAGGTTCACCACCTGATCTCTGAAAGGAGTGGTGGGAACCTTGGGCACGTATCCAGGGTCTCAGGATCACGTGAGAATTAGCCGGCCGGATTCCAGTCACGCCACAACTAAAAATGCCTGCAGGTCCCCTACCCTCTTGATGGAGGCCAAAGCGACCAGAAGCTTTGTAGAAGTCTTCATAGACAGGAACTTAAACTCAACTGATCACAAAGGCTCAAGGGAGATCTCTGCAGGGCAGATAAGACCACTGTGAGGTCCCAAGAGGGTATGAGGGGAGAGTGTGGAGGATTTAGTCTCCTAGCCCCCCTCAAGAACCTGATGACCAGGTCGTGTTGACCTACTGATTTTGACTCCACAATGTTGTGGTACGAAGAGATAGCGGCCACGTAAACCTTCAGGGTGGAAGGAGACAGCCTTCGATCCAACCCTTCTTGGAGTAAGGAGAGCACAGACCCGATCAAGCATTTCCAGGTCCGGCTGGGCCAATATGGGGCGACCAAAAAGACCTGCTCCTCGTCCTCCCTGAACTTGCAGAGTGTCTGTACAAGAAGGCTCACTGGAGGAAACGCATAATTGCGGAGAGCTCATCTGTAGAGCTGCAGGCTCATCATTATGTGCGCTAGTGCATCTGTGCCGAGGGTTCCCTCGGTCAGGGAGTAAAACAAACGGCAATAGGAAGAGTTGTGGGAGGCAAACAGATCTACCTGTGCATCGCCAAACTGTTCCCAAATCAGCTGAACCGTCTGGGGATGGAGTCTCCATTCTCCAGGAAGTGGCTGAAACTGTGAGAGCTCGTCGGCTGCATGGTTCAGGTCTCCCGGAATGTGAATGACACGAAGCGACCTCAAATGCTTCTGACGCCATATAAGGAGATGGCATTGTACTTATTTTTTGATGTAAGTACATAGCAGTTAAGGCCACCTAATATGAAGTGGGACCAAAACATTACTTACCTAAGGTTGAAAGCAGTTTTGCTGCTTAATGTTTTTATAGAAATTTGTCAGGATGCTTTGAACAGCATTTATTTGTAATAGAAATATTTTGTAACAAACTTTTGATCAGTTTAATGCAAACTTGCTGAATAAAAGTATTAATCTATTTAAAACAAATCTTACTGGCCCAGATCTTTTGAAGTTTGGTGTAAGTTGACTTTTATTTTATTATTGAAACAACAAAAAATTTTCAGCAAATACTGTGATTAATCATAAACAATTCAATTAGTGCATAGATATATTTTTAGCATCGATATCGCAATGTGTGCATCCGCGATAGTCACATTGCAGTATGTGCGATGTATAGGGACCGTAGTTGATCCGTGATCCATACAGTCCATAGATTTTTTTTTTATTTTTTATATTTCTATAGATACATTTTTGAACAGCATTGCTGAAACAAAATGATCAAAGTTTAACAATTTCATCTCTGACAACTGGCATAAACAATAATTAATGTGGAGGTCAAAGCAGCCCATGATGCGAGTCTCCGAGTATCTTCTAAAAATAAGTTAGTTTTAGCTCTCAAGTATGTAGATTTAAATACCTGGTTCACTACAGCCAATAAGGGTTCATGTGAACTCCGGTTCACTGATGTGAACGCAATCGTACTAAATCGCGGAAGTAAACCACTATTAATGACGTTTGATTTGATAAAAATGTGTGTTTGTGTGTTTCACTCATTTTCCTGACGAGCATGACTGACATACTACAAGCAGAGAGCATCTCTTTCTGCTCATCTTCAGCATTCTTTAGAGCATTTGCAGTACATTCGGGGCAGAGAGATGCAAATGCCATTACATATTGAAGCTTTGGTACCAAAATCAATGGTTCAAAAACAAAAATATAAAATGAGGTGAGCAACTCTATGCATTTTGCCAACTTCTCGCTTCTATGATCGTTACCAAGCGATGGGGTAAACAGCTGCTGCTTTGTTCGGACCCAAATAATATAATATGAACACAGTCCAGTGGAGGCAGGGGAGCAATTGAACTCGGTTCGATCCAGGCAATCGAACCAAGTGTGAAAGCACCCTAAAATTCCTAAAAGCAGATAGAATTATAAGAAATTATTCTTCTGTTCCTGGCATTAATAAGGAAAGCACAAAATCAAACATATGGATGTCAATTCTGTCTATGAAAACAGTTCACAAAACTTTTATGAATGTAACTTTTGAAGTCTGCAGTATACCAGGTTTATGACATATTGCAAATAAGTTATAAAAACTTCCCAGCACTGTAGCCGAGTGCATTTTTTTAACAAGATTTATGAGTATTGTCTTATTTATAGTATGATGATGCCTTGAGTCTCATTCTAATGGCTAGATATTTGGCCAAAGCAAAATGAAGTTGTTTTTCAGAAATGCTTATAAAACTTAACCATCATTGTAAACTCAGCAGCTGTTTTACTGAGAAATAATAAATCAGCAAAGTACACAATAAAACACAGGCTGTATATACTGTATTTACAATTCTGCTGTGCTGCGGTTTTTATTGACATTACTTTAATGGACTTGTGCAGTTAGTTTTCATCAAAGATAGAAACAGGTGTTTGGATTTGTACAGATATAGTTCATCTTCAGGATGCCACAGTTAAACAGCTCTGATCTACAATCTGCACACAATCTGATCAACATCGATCATTCAGTTTATCTCCCAGTTTTCTTCTCCATAACTAGAACATTTTACACTTCAAATACAACCATTTCTCTTTTAGATTTAAATCAGTGTTTGGCTCAGGAGTATGAATTGAAGAAAACTTGTGCATTCAATTCAGCTCATCATTCATGACTTTGTCCTTTACAAAGTCAAAAGCTCTGTAACTCTCTTGAGAGATGACTGAGCACAATAGGTTTTGTGCTTTCATGATTACTGAGAATGAAAGAGTAAAAGAACATAAAAATGTGCCTACGGCAGAAAAGACCTTCATTCATGAGAGACTTCTACACCATACAGCATTAAAACCTGTACGTATAAGAGGTGTTAGGCCAAAACAGCACATGATATTTTATATCCCAGAAGTGGGGAATATTAGTGTTTTCTGTCATGAAGTTTTTGTTGCAAATTAAAGCCAAAAATATTCAACATATTAATATTTGAGCCTATATTTGGAAAAACATGCAGAAGATATTTTTGAACAAATAAATGCAGCCTTGATGAACACAACACACACACAAAAAAAAATATTGACCCTAAACATTTGAACAGTGTTTTGAACTTTTGAGCATCCCCACAAAGATGTATCTCAAATCCTTGTTGGGACATGAGGAAAACAGCTTAAAAATCATACTAAGGGTGTGTTCACACGTGGCATGTTTGGTTTGATTAAAACTAACCCTGGTGAGACTGCGCTCTTAGTGCAGATTGCTTTTCAAAACACTGCACAAGCTCACGAGATTGTGCCGCCATCAGTGGCAGTTAGCCAAGGTTTAAAGTGCAAAATTTAAGTAAAAATGTGCTGAAACAGTTACTTGCACTTTCCAAAAATAACACAGAGCTGTAAATCGCAATACCACGATACAGTGAAACTATGATATTTTTGCTTAAGATTAACATACCATCAAAATCTCATACTGGCCCATGCCTAATACTCGACCAATGCAACGTCATTGCCATAGAAAACCCAATGCACATATTTTGGAAAACGAAAAGAGCAGCATGGGACATCTGAACAGCTGTGATACACAATATAGACAGTTAATGAAAAAAAAAAAAAAACTGACATTGCGATATTCTGCAATGAAATGAAAATTTCACCAGATGATTTGAATAGCTCCATTTGTAAAGAATGAACCATTCTATGATGATTGGGGTGATTTCATAGGGTAGTGCATCTGCATAGAAAATAATAATAAAAAATAAACAAATTACAAGCATAGATATAATAGAACCAAGATACAAATAATAAAGTGCTTTGTTTTTCAGATAAATCTAACAGTATTCAGTTACAGACATTGAATAATCAAATGTAAAATAACACTGCATAGTCTTCACTTTAAATATAAATTAGATATAATTCATAAATTAAATATAATTAATATAATTCAATAATGAATTGTTTATCTTTATTAAAGCTACAAAAGTGATTTTCTCTTTCCCTTTTGTTGTTTAACATTGGTGACACATAAAGCTGCGGGTATATTAGGCTACGGTCACTAAGACAAATGCACAGATCTAATATAATGATACGCATCCATTCTCTTTCTGTTTACAACACATAACTGACTGTTTACAAGGAAACCCATCGGGCATTTTAACTTAATTTTGCATGCACATGTCCGTTCAAGCTGAAAAAGAAGAGAACTAATTCGGTGTTCTTGTGCTGTCTGATGCATCTTCTTGCGCTTGGTGTTTAAACTGACAGGACTTAAAAACACATGCAAATGAGAAACTTTCACTGTATGATGTTAAACCTTGCAATTAATCTGCGAATCACATGCGTTCTGAACCAGAGGGCAGAGGGACTCTCGATCCCTATACGGTCATGTGAAAATATTAGGACACCCTATTGAATTCCATGGTTTTCTGTATCAGTTTATAATAATAAAATTAAAAAAATCATCTAGTGCTTGGCAGGTCTTAAAATTTGGAAAATAAAACCTCAGATGAACAACAACACATGACAGTACATTGTCAGTATTTAGCAAAAATAAAATTTCAGAGATGGATGGGTGACAAAGTTATGACACCTATCATTCAATTGCCTGTAGATAAACTTTTAGCAGCAATAACTTGAAGTAATTAATTTTCTGTCTCTCACATCATTCTGGAGGAATTTTGGTCCCTCTTTACAACATTGCTTCAGTTTGTTGAGGTTTGTGGACAATTGTTTATGCACAGCTCTTCACAGCATTGCAGTCAGGATGAGGTATGGACTTTGACTGGGCCATTGCAACACCTTCATTCTTTTTTTTTTTTTTTTTTTTTCAGCCATTCTGTTCGGACCCAGTTTTAGCCAAGCTTTGGCTGTCGGACAGATGGTCTCACATTTGACTTTAGAATACTTTGGTACACAGAGGAGTTCATGGTCGACTCAATGACTGCAAGGTGCCTAGGTCCTATGGCTACAAAACAAGTCCAAAATCGTCACCCTTCCACCAGCATGCTTGACTTTTTTGTATGAGGTGTTTGTGCTGATATGCTCTTTTGGTTTTCACCAAACTTGGTGCTGTGCATTATGGCCAAACATCTCCAATTTGTCTGTCCAAAGGACATTGTTCCAGAAGTCTTGTGGTTTGCTCAGATGCAACTATGCAAACCTAAGCTGTGCTGCCATGTTTTTTTGTTGTTGTTGTTGTTGTTGTTGTTGTTGTTGTTGTTGTTGTTGTTGTTGTTGTTGTTTGTTTGTTTAAAGAGAAGAGGCTTTCTCCTGGCAACCCTTCCAAACATGCCATACTTGACCCATCTAATTCTATTCTAATGAACTTTAACATTTAACATGTTAACTGGGGCCTGTAGAGTGTGAGGTGTAGTTCTTGGGTTGTCTGCAATTTTTCTGAGCATTGCACGGTCTGATCTTGGGGTGAATTTGCTGGGATATCCACTCATGAGAAGATTGGTGTCTTTTTTTAGAATGTCTTCCACTTGTGAATAATCTTCCTCACTGTAGAAAGATGGATTTCAAATTGTTTGGAAATGGCCTTGTAACCCTTTGCAGATTGATGGCAACAACAATTACTTCTCTAAGATCATTGCTGATGTCTTTCCTCCTTGGCATTGTGTTAACACACCTGAATGCTCCAGTTTTAGACCAGCAAACTGACAAAACTTCTGCTTTTATAGAGGTGATCACACTTGCTGGTGATCAGTTAATCAAAGGCATTTGATTAGCAGTGCCTGACCGTTACTTACCCTCTTAATTCCTATGTTAACAGTAAGGATGTCTAACTTTGTTACGCATGGCTTTTCTATTTTTGCCTTTATTATTTGCTAAATAAATAATGACACATTGTGATAGGGAGAGCGGGGTCTTAGTTTGTGTAAATCCACTTGGGGTATTTATTTTTTCCCACATTAATTTCACACGTCTAGTACAATTATGTGGTTTTGTTTCATTAATACAGTGTATACTTTTTTCTTGATTTACCCCGAAAGAATGGAAGTGAAATGTGACACCATGCCCCATAGGTGGGGTACATTGTAACACGTGAGGGCACATTGTAACATGACCAAATGAACGCTTTTTGTCAATAAAATAAAATTTTATTGAGTTTGACAACAAACACATTGCTAAATACAGCTATACAGCATAGTTAAAAACATAATAATAATGAATCATTTCTGAACATTGATTTACCCTTTTCTCATGGTTTCTCAAAAGAATTCATAAAAGTCTAGAATATAATAGCGTAGTTCTAATAGGGGCTCATTGTAACGCAGTGTTATAACACACTCCATCTGCACAACTGGGATTTAAACCCGGCTCGTGTCTTCTGCTGTTAGATCAACATTAAAGAACCATCTCAACTGTTAAATAACAGATATACAGTTAAGATAATATCAGATTTGTCTTATTTTAAATAACCACAAAAAACAGAGATGAAAAATAAACTTAAGTAAGAAATGTACTCTTGCTATGGTTAAATAAATGTTCAGTGATATCTTCCAAAGATTTTTAATTTTGGCGTAATTTTTCTCTAAATAATGTTGATATGGCAACTAGTAAATACACAAAGTATCGTCATCCTGGCATGTGTGGAAAGTTTTAAACCATGCGTGTTACAACTAACCCCGCGTTAGGTTGTGCTCCACGCTCCCATCATGTGTTGCTGTTCAGGTTTTATTTTCCAATTTAAGACCTGCCAAGCACTAGATTATTTTTTTTATTATTATTATGTCCTGATACAGAAAACCATGGAATTCAATAGGGTGTCCTAACATTTTCACATGACCGTACATCGCACATCCTCAAACTATATATTGTCCAGCCCTAGTTTAAACATAGCCATGGTCTCCCAAAAGAAATGACTGATTCTGAACTGCCTGAAATTAGTTGTCGGTAAGTCCAGCCTTGCTTTCTGCACAAACCTGGTTTGTAACAAATCTGCATAATGTCAGCCTATGAGGTCTTCATTGGCTGCCCACAAACAATGTCTACTTTGACTCGCCCTCAAACTCTGAAGTTTTAGCTGAGGCCTGGAAGAGATTGGTTTGTAATGTCGACATGTTTTCTGCGCTGCAAGAGCAAATCCACTTTGCATGCACTTCAAAAGAATGAGGACTCGTTGATACAGTAAAACTTATGAGATTGGATGCATGTTAACCATTGTAGGAGACCTCCAAAACAGAATTAGTAATCATTAAACAGCATAATATAAGCACTTTAAGTGCATGGTGCTATTTTGTCAATATGTCAAGTTTACAATGGAGAGGAACATTACCTCACACTAAAAAGAAAAGAAAAAAAGTACAAACCAGAATGAGGTACGTCATCTGTAAAATATCAGTTAAACTACGCATTAAAGCTGAGGGCAAGAGGTGATAGGATGGCACACAGTGAGTTTACCTTAATAACCTTAAAATGGAAGTTGTCATAGAAATTTTAGAAAACTAATTTTATCTGTCTTAAGGTTCTCTGCATCCCAGTTGCCTATGGTAATTACATGGTCTCCATATCTCTACCTGCATATAAAAATTAATTCGCAATGTAATGTTTGTGGAGAATGAGAAAAATAGAACATATAATCCATGATTTGTCTTTTCATCTAAACTTTAAATTCAAGGTAAGTTCAGATATGTAAACCTAAAATTGGTTTCCTGTCAACACGGCAGGTGTGGGAATGAGAAAATTACATCTCAAAGAATGTGCAGATTAGTAGACCGGATAAATATTTGAATATAACAAAGCATGTAAATATTGAAGAAAAACAAGTTTGAGATCACAATAAATGATAATACCCAACACAGCAACATGCACTAAATACACAAAAGCTAAATATCTATGCAATATCTGTCATTACCTAGAATTCTGTCAGTGACTGACCTTCCTCTTCTAGCAGAGAGAGCAAGCAAATGGGCAGTACTAACTCTGAGAAGTACAGCCACAAAAGAGAACTGCCAACTGCAGCATGTGAATGAGCCCACCAACTCCCTTTGAAATATGCTGCTCAATTTCAATCAAACTCTCCTAGTGAAAACAAACACCTCTTTTAATTTCATAAACAACATGTATGCCCACATGCAGCTACACAGTCAAAGAAACTCACACAAACAGCACAAGATGCTAGCCGAGGGTGGGATGTACTTTTGAGCGATTAGTATCTCGCCACAGGGGGACGCAAGTTCAAACAGAAATCTGTCACAGAGCAAATGAAGGAGAATTATGGATCCACAGGCGGTGGCTGTGGACTCCCCACTGAGTGATATAAGAGTGTAGCCACAGGCGACACATCACAGACCAGCGGAGACATCCATCACATTTATCACACTTGCATCTCATTACACTTCTGTGTTAAGATGGGAAGACAAATAACCTAAAGCCAGACAATAATAGACACCCACTCAGAAACAATACAACAGCAAACAAACTTAAAGCAGAAGTTGCAAAGCATCACGAGACAGCACGAGTGGGTTGTTTGCTCTCAGTGCTCACAAATGCACACTAGTGGTATGACTCAGGAATTGCAAACTCTCTCAGCATCCTACCGGTTCAGTAGTAGTCTCGGGCTTCGGGTGCAGTCAGCTCAGCGACATTCGGCAGAGTGAAACGTGGCTTGTCTGCTCTGTGTGCGCGTCTCTCTCAGTCTCTGAGTGCGCCGTACCAGGCGGTCTAGCCCAGCCCAGAGGAAGAGGCTTCAGATCTGTTCAGTTCAGCGTGGGACAGCTCGGCTAAAAACTGTGGGGGTCCTATCACTGATTTCAGAACAGAGCCGCCCACACCACAATCACCAATACTGTAGTTTCACCTTACCTTACTGTTTTGCTGCCACAGTCAGTCAATTTTATCAACATGAATGTTTATGTGGTTGGCTGGATTTCTTTCTGTCTTAAACAGCTAAAACAAACAAAACAAAAATAATAATAATAATTATCATCCTTTACTCACCCTCAATGGAACACAAATAGAGATGTTTTGAAGATTGTTTATGCTGCTCTCTTCCATACAGTTATTGGGATCATTGACATAAGGGAGTTCAAGCTTTATTTAGTTCAAGTTCAAGATTTATTAAAATTATTTATGGGCAATTTGGATGCAGTGTAACAGAATTACAATAACACACACACAGAATTTGAAATAAATAAATAAATGCACACAATAAATACAAATAACCTGTAAATGCCCCATCACCTCGATAAACAAATCATCAAGCTTCATCATTCCCTGCTTTGTCTTCATATTTAATAAGTTAAAGCATTTCTATCTCCTTTTTATTCAGCTATAGCAATAGGTGTATTAGGGATATCCTGGAACAACGTCATATTTCATATTACTTCTGTAAGGCATATTTGGACATTCTGCGCAAGGGACCCTTCGGCTTCCAGTATGAATTAAACATACATAACGTGTTTTAAGTGCTGAATAATGCTCACACCACCCTAAAATTAAATGTATGACAATCCATATATTTTTCTCTTGTGTACTAGTGTTTTTCTAATTTATAGTAATAGGCATACATTTTTCCCAAAAAATAAAAGTTTTCTGTACAGTAAAATAATAAATGTATTATTATTACTATTATTATTATTATTATTATTATTATTATTATTATTATTATTATTATTATTGTTAGGCTATTATTATTATTTTATACAGCCCTACAAGTAGGCACAACAAACTTTTTGTGAATTTTAAAAATCACAATTCTGTCAGGATCACTATCGTCCAAAAATGATAGACAATTAGCATATAGTTTGGATTGGCGGTGTGGCTCTGTTCTGGGCAAGAACTCCCTGCGCATCCATGCAGCCTAGCATGGATAAGAGCAGGAGAGCAGAAATAACCCCACTAGGGTAAACAGAACAGAACCAACATAATGTATTGCAGATATCATTAATGTTGATATTAAATATACAAAATAATTCAGGAATTTAGTCTGATTCAAGGGAATTAGAATGCCAAATCCTGACTGGACGAGGAGGAGGAGCTGGGGATGGAGGAGGGTAAATGAGCTCTGGAGAATGTGATAACTGCTGATAGTTCTGATGGAGCTTATATATATGTATGCTGTGATAGACATCGTATTCCTATATGTAGACGTGATCAGCTAACAGTCGTGATCGACTAACGTGACCTGCCAGAACTGGCGCTATATGCTGGATTTTTAACCAGAATAATCGCAGTTCGATTTTTTTCCCAAATTATGCAGCCCCAGTTGCTCCTGATATCAGCATGTTCACTTTTTTTTTTTTTTTACAGGGACCAGATGCCACTGCTGAGTCCTGTTAACTCAAACTTTCACACAAGTCTCTTTAAACTGTTTTTCTCTGAGAGTGCTGTACATGGTAAAATAATCTCCATCACTGACTACTAATGGCAGGGCAGGGCAAACACCTTGGAAATGACAGGTATGTTAAACACGATCGGTTTTCAGGAATGGCACAATGGTGTGGGACTGTTCAAGTATCTGTGTTTAGATCAGTGTGCTCAATAATGTGCCTTTTTTTCCTTCGTTATGTATATTTGGATTACGTTGTGTTGTAAATAAAATAAAAACAATCAAAAAATTATTCTTCTAGTCCCATTCAGCTGATAGGGCCATTAAGGGAGGGTCTTTGTCTTCCCAGGTGTGAAACACATCAATATTTATGATGATTCATGCCTACCCGCATTCAGCCTTGTCAATATATTGTTTTTTGTGAATCAGTGGGCAGGATGATTTTCATATCGTTTTAAAGAAAACATTCTAGGCTACAAGACACAGTTTTCTTGTGAACAAATATTCAGCATGGGTGTTATGGCCTTATTTCAGTGACTCTATTCACAAATCACGCATAAACAGCATTTCCTCAAAATTTCTACATACATGCTGCTCACATATTATTGTAGGAGAGTTTGTGCTGAATATAGTGTAATCAGACTTGAAAATGTTATAAGTAAAAGAAATAAGCACAAATTTCAGGGCATGTTAAAACACCTCCAGGGCACAGAAAACACCTCAGACCCCAGTGGGTTCATGTATTATTTTTTAAGCAACACTTAAATGGTGGTACGTTTCATAAAAAAAAGCAACATTTAGTAAAAAGATGAGAAAATCATGCTTTTGTCAAAGACTATCCAGATCGGATTCAGAACGATGATCAAAACATAGATGGAGTAGATCGAGTCCATCAACACCCCTAAAGCTTGCACAGTCCTATACCTTGTCCTGGTTTGACATTTCATTCAGTAACATTAGGCAGTTTTGATTTATATGCAGTTTAATGTTGATGATCGTGTTATTTTACATACACATCTGCATACATATGCTATCCTTGTTTCTGCTTCTTCACATGCCTTTTGATCTGGAGATTCTGTATTCTTTCAGAAGATGTGTCATAAGCGTCCCCTACTGTATAAAAGTGAAAACACGGAAAGCCAGAAAAATTCAGTCAATGGCAGGGAAGCATTGTCTTAAATGACGAAAAAATTCTGTCAATGATGGAGAGTTAAGATTACCAAACCAGCAACTTATGGAAAAGGACAACAATTGACTATGTAATGCATAGGCCTATAGCAGTAGCTATCAACATATTTTTCCTATGGTCATTAAGCCATGACCCAATTTTTATTTTTAGGAATTTGACCTACAATACATACAAATTATATTAAAAATATATATAAAATGGTTGATGCACAAGTACCATTCCAACTTCACTTAACATACACATAGGCCTAAATTGTAACAATACGATTAATACTGATGATTAAACATTATAAGGTAAGGCTATTAAATAGCAGTCTTAAACAGCAGTCACAAACTAGTTTTTGTTAACACAAAGTTAGTAAGTTGAACCACCACAGTCTTAAACATATACAAAATAATACAAATTGAAAATAAAGTGGCATTTTGGGATTTACGGAAACAACAATTAGCCTACCGTGGGAAATACACAATACTGACAACTGTTAACAAAACATATGGAAACTGCTCCTTATGAATAGAATGAACATCATACCTGCATGCAAATCCTTGCTAGCTAACACAAGAAGTACCACTTACGTAATTTATTGGTACTTTTGGTAATTTCATGACTTACTATTTGACAACATAAAGATGTTGCATGCTAATAATTTCTTTTGCAGTTTATTTATAATGAAGTGATATACAGGGCACTCCACAACATTTACGTGCGTGCTATGAGCATAGCATAACAGCTGACAGGACAGGAAAGTTCATTTTTCAGATGTGAGAGACAGTTAGAATAATGACATATAGACCGACTTCACATCTGACCGCAGATACTGAATCAGGACAATGCATTTTCTCAGGCACTTTTTACTTAAACTGCATTTGATAGAAGTGACAAATGGCTGATATTAAAATTCTATATTATTTTGTTTAAATTAAATAAAACTATTGATTTTAGTTGTTAAATGTTTTAAATTCTACAGATGAATTTAGGTGTCACAATATAATGTAGAGTATAAAATAATGGAATCATTAGTATTAAGTAGTGACTTTAAAATGTTAACTTAAAAAGGAGCATTCGATGACAAAAGTAATCTAAAACGTAAAAATATGAGCACAAGCATGCTAATACTGTTATAGATCATTTAAAGATATTCTAATATTGTCTGAAAACCAATATGGTACTAATATAAAAGTACTGTGCAAAATTCTTAAGCACATTAGTATTTTCAGGAAATAAAATGGTTTTAAGCTAATTATTAATATCTTTTGCTGTAGTGTGTCGGTAGGAAATATCAGTTTACATTTCCAAGCATTCATTTTGCTATTATTTGTAATAATCCAGTGTGATTTTTGTATGCACAAAGAGTCTGACAACTTTGTGCGCTTGCCTCAAAAGAGGACTTGTATATTCCTGCAAAAGAGGAAGTGTATGCACTATTTGCTTTATGCAAGCACTATATAGGCTAAATCACAATACGTGATTTACCTTATTATACTTTATCGACACAAATTGATAGGTCAAACAGCCACCCACAAATAGTCTATAAACAAAGCATCCGGCTGTCTTTGAGTTCACATGAACAGCGGTTAAAATTACTCGTCAGGCTACAGAAGAATACCATAATTCCTCTGTTCAATTAGGCTTAAGACATCGATAGTCACGCAGACCTATATCAACCCAGCCACAACAAATAATTGGGAATGACATTCCTTGCCTTAACACAGAATCGACCACAGAGGCCTGGGTTCAGCTTCCTTTGCTGTTCATCCAGAAATCCAAGAAGTGGATGTTAGTTTATAATTTTTCTACGATTCTTTGCGTTAACATGTACTAAACATGATCGCCGATTTAAATCGCCGTCATGCATAAATGAATTATATTTTTGCAATTTTACACAATCCACGATGATCACATTACACAAAACTGAAATTGCACTGCAAAATAACACACTGTCAATATTTTTTGAGACCCCCAAAATTTTACAAATCACATTTTCAGGGGAGCCCATGTCTTATTAATCTTTAAAAGTTCGCACCCTGCTCCACAGAGAGATCTGATCTCACCATCATCGAGTCAGTCTGTGATTATATTAAGAAACATGAAAAAAACTGAGACAGACTAAATCCAAAGGAACTCCAGCAACGTCTCCAAGACACACACAGACAGACTCACAAACTAACAGAAAGACTGACGAAGACTGCAGTAAAAAAGGGGAAGAGTGTGTGACGATGACAAAAGTGAAAGGCGACAGCAAAAGAACATTCGGCATATCAGATATGAGTTACAGACACAAATTATTATAATATTAAGACTAGCTTTTACAGGACATAGAAGTTGATTAACATAATTGGAAATTCCCTAAAACAAGTATAAAATGCCTGAGGGGTGAAGCACTTCTCAGATGCTGCCTGCATTAAGCACGAAGGACACATAATAGCCTATTGAGAGACGCATAACAGCAACTCCAATATTGCTGACGAGCTTATTTAGTTATTATTAGATAAGCTGATTTTAAGATTTTTATTTTTTACATGAACTGGGTTTTCATTTTGGGTTAATCCTTTTGACACAAGAAGCATCAACTTTTAGAGATGTGTAAAACAGAAGACAAAATTGGAAGAGTAGAATTCGCTAGTTAAGACACAGACGGTGAGAAAGAGAGATAGTGATAGGTGTAATGCCTTCCCAGCTTCCCCACTGAGACTCACTGGCAGCCACATCCTGTCCCTTCTCCCAGCCTCTCTCAATACCTTTCTCTCCTCACTCCCCGTAATTCCATCACTCTGTCTTCCTCTCCCGAGGAGGGAAAGTGGTTCAGATTAAGTTCCTCTCATCCTCACAAGCAGATCCCTCTATCCTATCACATCTTCACTTATATATACACCTACTGTGAGAACAGCCTTCCATTACCTCTCCATCTCATCTCGGAGGAATTTCAGTTGTACCCAGGTGTTACTGTTCACGTAGGTATGCTAATATTCAGCAATTTTCCTCTATTTCATTGCATTCCCTATTACTCCAGAGACTTCAGTGGTCATAAGAGGACACTTTTTTGAAGCAATGCAGATGAAATTGAAAGAAAAACAGCCGTTTGCTGAATAGAGTCCATCAGGCCGTATCCATTCTGCCGTAGAGATCTGGGTCAGACTGGGGCTGTACTCTTTCAAAGAAAGCTGAATTTCAAGTGTATGGTGAAATGTCAGCTGGGCCCTGGACCTATGATATCTTGAGGATGGCTCTGGTCTAAGGTAACAGGAGTTGGCATATTGTGCAAAAAAAAAAAGGCATTTTTTTCTCTTTTGAAAAATTTTTGTGAACAATCTTAGCGTTAACCACATTATTCACATAGTCAGCCCTTTAAAATGAGAGTAGAAGAAAGCAAGAGACACAAGGGTTTCCTATCAATAGACAAAGACTGAAGACCTTAAAACCTTATCTTAATAGAGCATGTCTCGCTGACAGTGACTTATTTCAAGTTTTGTGTAAAAATGAGCGGGCTAATGAGAGCTTTCAGATGATTCAGTTGTACTTTCCTAAAGGACTGAACTTCAGATATCTAATTCTGTAGTGTAACTAAAAACAAAAACAAACAATAAAATAAAAACATTGAATTATTTATGATTAAATATAATAAATTAAATAAAAACTTTTTGTTATGTTATAGAGACCAGTCCACCGTTCTATAAATAACCAATTAAACTTTTCTTAAAAAAGATTTTTACACTCTTAACTTTAAAGCAGACTTTAGGTTGGTTAATATTAGCTGTCATTCACTCCCTTTCACTGCGTTCTATTCGATAAACAATTAAATCAAGTCACTTACATTTTAGACACAATATTGACTGTTTTTTTTTTCAATAGCGAAAATAGTTCCAAACAAAGATCACAGCAGAACCACAGTGCGTATCACAGCAACACTTTTCCATTACTGAATGAATCAGCCGTTTGAACAAATCGGTTGAGTCAAAGATTCAATGACCCATTCATAAACACCCGCCTCATTCTTGAATGAATCAGCTGTTTGAACGAATCATTTGAATCAATGACTCACTCATTAAGACCGCTCACTTGCCTCCACCTACTGGCACTTTAGTTTCATGTTTAAAAGTATTATTCTTTCCAACATTTCTTATTTGTATATTCAAAATATATTTAAAAGTCTCATAACATTATTCAATGGAATTTTAATCTTTCAGTGTAAATAATTTAATTTGATTGGCAAAAGCCCTGTAGTGTCTTATTCTAATTGAATTTATTGATCAAATTTAAGAATTTAAAATGTTTAAATTTCATAAGATTAGGGAGAAAAAAAAATTCCTCATGGTAATATCACAAATATGCAGATTTAAATGTGTCATAGCTGATCGAACACTGGTGAGAATATTGGTTCAGAATAAATTATATTTACTTCACAAATCCAATTTTTCCAGACAAGCAACCAATTTACTTGCACACGACACACACACACACACACACACACACACACACACACACACAGACACACACACACTTAAACATTTTAGTTGTGGTGCTCTAACTTTTTTAATTTAGGAGCACCAGTGCTACTAAGTAAAAACTTTAATTTCGAGCCCTGAATATATATATATATATATATATATATATATATATATATATATATATATATATGGAGCAGTTAACCACTAGATGACTGCACCAATGAAAGTTTCTGCCGTTTCTTTCAAGTAATGCTGTCAAATGTAGCCATTTCACACCATCTGTGAAGAAATAATTAAAATTCCAGCAAGTCTGGAGTGTGTTGGCAGCATGTAGGTCCAGCATAATACAATATAACGTAAGAGTAATGGCTCCTGTGAAAGATACACATGCCCACGTGAAAAAAATGGCCAGTGTCCGAAGTCAAAGACAATCTGTCAGGCTGCGACCCTTGTACCTCAAGCTTCAGGAAGTGCCTCCCTCAGCAGAAAGCCTGTGTTATCGCCCCTGCAGTCCGCAGAGTCTGCACAACTTTCAGATGGACACACTTAAAAACTTCCTACTCCATTTTAAAGGCTTTAAATCAGCCCACCGGCTGGATTGTAATTCTCCTCACAGTCTCGTCTCATCTTTATTTGCACTTAATATAATACAGCTCCCACGGCGCAAACCCACTTTTCTTATGCCATGTAAATATGAAAATATAGTAAAGTCAGCCTGCACTTGTAAGTGTGCCCAGTAATAGTGGAAATATGCTATGCAACTCTGAGATGCTGCATTGCTTTTACAAGTTATATTTTGCCTAGCAATGGACTCAGGGCATATCGTTCACATTAATTGAAATGTACCTAGGTGCAAAAGAATATGCCAAGCTAGCAACTGTTCCTGCCCTAAATTAAAGTCTTGAAGTATCCCAGTGGATTATGGGAATGGATAGGTAATTTAAGTCTACCTCAAGAGGAGTGTTATCTGCTGTTATAACATCTTTCAAAATGAAGAGGACTAAAGGGATGACATTCATACCCTGAGATCTCATTCAAAGTTCCAATGAATATGTTGTGAGGTTTCTTTAAAAGTCATGTGGGATTGTTGAGCACCAAAATTAACTTTGGTTTATTTGGCCTGTTTGCCATCTAAAAGTTCTCAGCCTAATAATTCCGAAAACATTTCTCCGAAGGCCTCTTTCTACAGCAATAACCATCCAGAACCTCATGCTGGAGACCAGGAGACCGCTTTTGTTTACTTGACCGTATGTCACAATGTCACGAAGTGGAAAATGTAAAAATTGCACACCGAACCTGCTCATTAAATCCATACAAGCAGATATGCAGTAAAACCAGCGTTGTGGAGCGTAAATAGTTTAGGCATAATAATAGTTTACAACAGAGACACGAGTCTCTTGCTGAGTCACTGGTTTGAGGGACAGGACATGCTAAGTGTGCAGATTTGTTGTCCTGAGTGCATTTCTGCTAGTTGTGAAATATTTGCAAAGAAGGTCACTATTATATTCTTAAGCAATGCAAATTCAGGCTGAGAGAAGGGACGTACAAATTAAAGGACCTGTGGTAAATGGGAATACGAGATTTATAGGAACTAAAGGGAATTCATTTCTTTTTAATATCTTTGAATGGCTCAGGTCAGGCCCTTGAATGTTTTAAAGCAGAAATTGAGCCCTGTTCTAGTTAACAATTCCTCTTGACAAGATTCAATCATAAAACCATATATTTGAATGATAGTTTCCAGTGGCAAGGGACTCTATTTATGAGTAAAGCAATTAGAGCAATTACAGCTTGGAGATCATTAGCACTGCGCTGGCAAATGTCCATTCATTCATTATTGCAAACAGTATAACAAAAGATATAAAAGGATAAAATTAATCTAAGCACAAGTCTTGCCAGTGCAAGGGAGGATATTTTCAGACTGTTGTCTGCTTTTACTGACACCATGAAGAAAAGCCATCAAAAGAAGAAGATGTAAAAAGTAGGGCTGCATCATAAATCGTTTTAGCATTAATATGGTGATGTGCGCATCTATGATGGACACATCACAGTATGTGCGATGTCAAGTGTAGAGATTGTAGTAGGTTTGAAACACGTGATTCTCTGATTAAATGCAACGTTTAACCATCATAGACTGAAAGTTTATCGTTAGCATGCGTTATTAGCCCTGTCAGATTCAACATTCAATCGATTTTAAGCCATTTGAAGACTATGCAGTGTTATTTTACACTTAATCATTCCATTTCTATACCCGATTATTGTTAGACCGGCCTGAAAAACAAAGAACTGTTCATTTCATTGGTGTCTTTGTTGTATTGTATTTGTATTTTCTAGAATGATTAATTCTTTCCAAACAGAGCTTTTCAAGTCATCTGGTGAAACTTTTTATATAGCGATTATATATTGTAGAAAAAAATTCCAATATCATGCAGCCCTAGTAAAAATAACTTATTTATCAAAGATCAGTTGTGGGTAATTATTATTTTATTAGTGTTTAATCCCCCCCCTCCCCTCCCCTCCCCCATGGTTATGTGTGACTAATTGCAGAAAGATAAGACAGCTTTACGCATGAGCCCGCCTGCCCTTGTTTATGGTGAAAGGATGACATCATTAGCTTTATTTAGATCAATTTCACACCGTCTGTCTGATTAATAGGGGTGCAATTAAACCCAGCACTGCTCTAAATCCAACATTAAATTACCAAAGGATATGTGGGGGATAGGATTTCACATCATACTTCTTTTTCTATGGTGACCATAGTTGCTGAAGTCCACAGACGCCGAAAGTGATGACGATTATAATTAAAAGCACAACATTTTTATAGGAACATCTTTCAATACCCTTATTTTCCTTGAACATCTGGGGAGACGGAAAACAATTAAACAGTAAATTACTCCAATCACAAAAGGCAGAGTGATAAAAATGACACTGCACATGTTCACTAAAGTCCTCTCTATCCCCTTCACTTTGCAAATTATTTTCCAAATTCAGTTTGTACTTTTTTTTTTAGACATATGCCACAATATTTTTCCTCTGCCTGCAAAAAAGAAAAAAATCCTGATCATAGAATTCAAATTATCTCTTTTATCTCAAGGCTGTTGGATAAGTTAACATGGCTGATCATTCAAGATTCAAGATTCAAGAGTTTTATTTGTCCCATGGACAGTGCAAATTCACAGTTAAAAACACAAGGAGGAAATTATAATAGAAATCAAAGTCAAGTAGAAGAAAAAAAGTAAAAAATAAGAATAAGAAGTGGAATAAAATAATTGAAGTAGACTGTGCAGTGAGTAAACTGTAGACTTATAAATATGTGGTTAACAAATGTATAAAGAGTATAATGTGCAAACAGGTTTATAACAGGTTTATAACGTGATGTTAAGTGACTGAGTTCAGGAGTCTGATGGCCTGGGGAAGAAGCTCCTCCTGAGTCTCTCAGTTTTGGCCATCAGGCTTGTCGGAAGCACTTACCAGATGGCAGCAGCGTGAAATGAGGGTTTGCAGGGTGATTAGAGTCCTTGATGATCTTAGTAGCTCTACCTTTGCAGCGTTTGGTGTAGACGTCCTGCAGAGACGGGAGAGCTGACCCTGAGATACGCCTCGGATAAGCGCACGACTCTTTGCAGGGCTTTGCGGTCATGACTGGTGCTGTTCCCATACCACGCTGTGATGCACTAGTTAAACAGCAACAGCTAAACTAATCAGTAAAAATAAAAACTTGAGTAATTTGATTATGATGTAGCCTTTTTATAATGGTACATTTAATGGTGTATATATGGTACATATACCAAATGATGGGATGTAGATTTGAAGTAGTCTGTGAATTAAAAGAAAGTAATGTATCTAGTAAAAGATACATTAAAGTAAGAGTAATGATTCTATCCAATGTACATTGGATAGAATCTTAGTGCATCAAATGAGCTCCTCTTTAAAGTGAATCTCATAATCTCGGTTTAAGTCCAAAATATTACACATTTAGCAATGCAAGTCACAGTGTGTTGTGACAACATTATTTAAATAGAATTACAGCCCCATCAATGCATCAAACCTCATAATAAACAGTCCTTGTATTCCTTTATTGTAACTGTCTAGCTAATTACATGACAATGGCTGCCAAGTGAACAATGCATTAAAAATTATATTGCTCTCTAAAAGTCAATTTAGGAGAGTTGAAACTACAAACTTTGACTCAGAATAAGGATTAATTTAGCAGCTTAAAAGCACACAAGATCAGCACACAAGATCAGCATAATATTTTAATTCACCCTGAGTTCTAGTACAAGTGTCTATAAAAACTAATGCATACACAAAAATATGCATTATAATAATATATACAATGTTTACACACAGTCTGTGTGCATGGCTTATATGGGTGAAAAGACAAAAATCAAACCATACGGTTCTCCAACCACGGTTCGCACACACTTGCACCACGGTTCATCTCAAATCTGATGACGCATCTATAATATGGTTTGTTGAAAATAACAATGTGTAAAACAGACAGACAGAGTTAGGTTAATGTATGTTTCTGTCGATGGATACAGCCTGGGTTCCCAATACATTACAACAACAGCGATGATCAAAAGCATGGACAAAACAGTCACTCTTGTGTATCGAGTGCCATATGCTCGAACATGACTCACTCAGTCATTTACGCCATCCTCACCGGGTGTTGATAGCGCGCGGCGCAGGTGGGAACATGAACAGCACCACGTTGGGCTGCGTTGAAACCTGGAAAATGCTGCCTTCGGAGGACACATTTCAAGGTAGGAAGGCATCAAGGCACATCCGAATCTAATGTTAGCTTCACTTCTGTCTCCTGAGATACCTTCATCTGATCGATTTTTGAAGGAGTATACATGTATCCTTCACTGCCTTTGATATCCCACAATCCATGCGTTCCATTCTGTGACAGTTGAGCTGGAAAAAAGATGAATCCATGAGTTGCGTTTGCTGGTCAGTTTATTGTGTAAATGTTTGTTTGTTTTTACCAACATTTTCCTCTTCTGATGTCATTTCTAGCGTACTAATTCAATATTTGTTTAGTTCTCGCCAAAGCTCTTTCTATTTTGCTGTAGATCATTAAATTGTTGCGCTACCTAAGAAGTCTGTCTGAAATTATTTTTGTGAGGTGCCTTCCTTGAAGTCATTGTCTGATAAGGCAGCAGGAGCCAGCTACCTAGGTTTTCGGACGCAGCCGTTGTGTTTAAAACTGAACTCATTAAGCCTTGCAATTTAAACATTCAAGAGCACAGACGCGAAGAGAACTTCGCGCCACGCTGAGAGGAGATTTGTGTGGGCGTGTGCACTCATCTGAAGGGGTGCACGCGGCGCGTCAAAATAGCATGCAAATATTGAGTTCTCTTTCAAGTCTTGCGCTGGCCAGCGGACAAATTCACACAAATGTCAACATGCGGTCTTGAGTAATCCTAGCGAACATAGTAGGTTATGTTTTAAGTAAAATGTAAACAGTCAAGAAAGAGCGTGTGTTCATGTGTAACAGTATACAGCTGCATTATGTCTTAAAGGAAAGAAGCCTTTTCTTGCTGTCTTTGTTTTTAATGTTAATCAGACAGCAACAACTGACTAAGAAATCACTCACTGCTCTTGACTGAATAGCTTTTAACTTCAACAATGATTAATCTTTATTTAATTTATACAGTGAAGATTGTAATATGCAATGTTATTTTACATTTGATTACTTTATTCAATTCTCTGTACATGAAATACCTGAAAGGCCCCTTTTGTTTTATATGCATTTTTGCTCTATTGTATGTATTTGTGCTGTTGCATGTAGTTTAATTATTTGTTGTTATTTTGTTTATGTTTATTTGACAACTGTCATAATTCACATTCTGAACATAGCACATACGAACCATTATCTGAAACTGTGATACAAACCGAGGCAAGTGAGTAATTTGAACCATTCTACCCCTACCAAACATATGCAAGTATATGCAGTTATAACACAGAAACTTTGAATTCTTATATATCAATTCAGATATAAATGTATGCCAGTTATATTGTAGCCCTAGCAAATGTTTGTAATTGAGGTACAACATACTCATTTTACAACAAATTACTGCAAATTAACAAGCTAGTATTTATGAAAACATTCAACATTTATATAAAATGTTGGCAGAATAAGAGTTAACATCTGAATTACTGACCCAAACATATAGACTTATATATAGACTTGGAGAGTATTACAGAAATTTGTATTCAGGTATTATCAAAATGTTAGCAGTTGACACTGAAAGTCATGTTTCTATGCTGATATTCTTACTATTTATAATACTTTTAAAATCATATCGTTGTGGCTGGCATATGTCAGGGGACTTTAATAGGGGTTTAAGAACAACAAATGTACCAAAGATAGACACATCAATCACTGCATCCATTCCCTTTTATCCACAGTCTCAGGAGAGAGTTTTTATCTGTACATGAGTCCCACTGTTCTGTTATACAATCACATATCACAGGCAGCATTTGTTTCACTCCAGGTATCCTGTAATCTCTTCATTGTTCTACCCACCTTCCTGCATATTGCCACATTTTATCAGCTCCTCATGGAGTGCTTTACCTTACAAATGAAGCTATCTGCCATGCTGCCACAGTTGTCTCCCCTAAAATTACCTACATCTACCCATCCTTCCACAAATCACACCCCATGCACTAGTTTGTTTTTAGATTTTTTGGACACCCCTTCATTTCTGAGCACTTTGTGAATTTCTTCAGCTAAATTGGCAGGTCTGAATAGCTCAAAAAGGAGCAGCGTGGTGGACAGGTCTACAGGAGAGAGTCGTCTTCCACACAAACATTATTGTCATCCTTTTCATTTTTCTTTCAGCACACCATTGTCAGGAAGCAAATAAAGATATCATTCTCCACCCACTCTCCTGGCGTGACCGCGAAAATAAAGCAAAAACAAAGATTTGACAGACATGTGGGACCTAATCTGGGCGTTATGATATTGTTTCTTGTTTCTTTGAGAATCATATAACTCTCGGCCCACCTGCTCCATGCGTTCGGACCACCTCGGTTGCTCATGGCGGTGAATGCTGACTGACAAAACATGTTGTCAGAAGATAACTACATTACCCAAACTTTTTTCATTCCCTCACGCCCGAGTTCCATCATGCACAGATGTTTTTCCACCTTACACACTCATAGCGGTCATTTGGTATTCTATATCCATCCCACCTCAGACACTGCCAACAGAAATATGCAAAAAACAACAACAACAAAACCTGACATCTTTTAGCAGAGATCTAGATTGCCACCCTGAAGATCTCATTCACCTTTAGCTTAGCTCTCACGAGGTAACCCGGTCCACATATGAGGCCATCTGTGCTCCATTATGGGCATATTTTTACACAGGACATAAACTTCCAGCATCAACGGGTCAATCTTTTGAGATGAGACTGTCACCTGTCACAGCATAAAAGCAATTCAAAAGCGTCTGAAACAACAAGAAGTTAAATGGCTTGGCATGGCAAGTTTAAATAAGCCTATCGATTATAAATTGAACAGCAGCTCGAGAATGGTGCTTAATTCCTTGTGTTTTCCTCAGTTGCAGCAATTATAAAGCGATCAATTTGGTGTAAGCGTGGCGGCAGTAAATAGATCGTAAAGGAAGCGTGATTTAGGCTGACTGGGTGCTGCGGATGCGGGTGCCGATTTTAACGGCTTCAATAGCGAATTGCGCTTCTAGATTTAATACGGCACAGATGCTCTCCTTCATTCTCTTTCTCTTTTGGCCACATGAATACACCCACTACATAATAGGGTCACAATGCCTGAAGCTTCATGTTGATGACCTGTCAGAATCAGTAAGAATGCATCATCTAAACGAACAAGGCTGGCATGCCGGTCGTTCAACTGAACAATTAGAGATTCATTAAATTTACAGCAATACAGCGCCTTGATGAGGAAACTCTACAAAGAGGCGGAAGGAACAATCACTTTACGTTTCCAATAGCGGCAAGGAACTGTGATTGAAATCAGATTGAACGCTTACGCTCATCTTTTCACCAAATAAATCTGTACAAGCGAAGCTGAATAGCGAAAGCGAGAGAGCATGTCATAATAATAAATCTCTCCAGCTGTTGAGCGTCAACTCCCTACGTGCCTTTTCTCTCCAGATCCGGCGCTGTTCTGCGAATTAGTAGCATCAAGGATCATTCCAGTCTGAGCCTGTGTCATATTTCGGGCCTCTTTTCATGGACTATTGCCATTCTGATATAATCTAGGCACTGGCCCAGTGAATTCAGGCCAGCTGGCCCAGGGAAAACAAAGCCTAGTACACCAATGGAGTGCAGCTCCAGAGCTCCCATTTAACCGGGCTCTGTTGGATGGGTGAGATAGGTATTCTCAAATACCCGATATGTGAGAGTTGCTGAGGCGCCCGTGCCAAGGGCCCATCTGTTCTGTGCATGTTTAGCCACCATGCAGGCCCAACTAAGCTGGGTGGCCACTATCAAGAGGTGAAAGTGTGTGTGAAGTATCCAGGTAGGCTTTTTATATTTTGGGCGATGGTAGAGGCTGCATGATTAATTGAAACTAAAATGAAATTGCGATTTGGCTTAGTCGCGGTTATGAAATCGCCAATGGCTGCCTAATTTGTGCCCAGATTTTGTGATTTTTAATTAAAGCTGCAGTCCGCCAACTTTTTGGTTACAAATTATCCAAAAATCAGGTGAGCAGCAAGTACACAACAAACCAGTGTTCAAAACTATCTCCCCTTACCTTAGCCCCATTCAGCAACAAGTAAGCTTGTAATAATGTGTTATAATTTGAGTGGTATGGGTGGATTTCTGTGGGAGAATTTGAGCATGTCTTTGCGTCATTTCATCACATCTGTATATACATAAAAGAAAGAGTCCGGGAGGCAAGAAGTAGTGAGGCCGGACGCATTTTCCTCAGCGTATCATTTATAGCCTTTTCTTACAGCAGCTGGAGTAATTAAACTTATCATTTTTGATGGCAGATTGTAATCCAAGAAAGGCCCAAATTACATCAATGCCGTATGGAGATTCACCCGTGGTCAAAAAGCAAAGATTAGACTGTGCCAAGTGAAATTTACGGGTAATGCTAAAATACACACTAAATACACGTAGTCACACAAAGCTAATGCTGTTAACATTAACAATTGACATAATAAGTATAACAATAATGATGATCTGCACTATTTTATGTGATATAAGCAATCGTTAGATTTAATCCTGCCATTGGCAGCACGATTTATTGCCAATGTTTTGTTCCCAAAAAGTGGCAGGGCATTTTACTTGTTTAGATGACGTTTTCGTTGAAAATTCTTATTTAGGTTATACTCAAAAGACTTAGCATCTGTGGACTCACGATGTACAGTATCCACACCAGTGCTGTTGACTGACTAACAAAAGCCGCACATGTTTTAACTCCCCTCAGCATATCGTCATCAGGCAAGACAATACAAAAGTGTTTTATAGTATTCTATACCAGCGATAAAGGCATTGATTAGCATTTCATTATAAATATACTTTATTATTATAAAAATACCGAGAAGACTTGAAGAACTCCAAATACACCATATATTGATGCAGTGTGTTTGTGTGTTAGTATTCATATAACAAAAAAATTAAAAAAAAGGAAAATAATGTACACATCTCTCTAAAGAAATGTATATGATAATCCCATGTTTTTCTCCAGTGTACAGGAGGGTATTTTCCCCTCAGTGTGTGCATAAGAGGCACATATTTCATAGTAAAGACATGGACTCATTTTTTACCTCTGACAAAAATTAAGAAATTACTGTCTGAGATTTTTATAATGATATAATATTTTTATAATACATCCTTAGACCTTTCTAATGATTTATAGTCATAGGTTGTCTGCACATGTTAACTAGCTAACCCCTGCAGTTTTTTTAAGTTCCCTTTCCAGTCGGTCACGATGGGCAATGCGGAGGAACAGAGCCTTTGCATCTCCACTTTTACGCCCGCATCCTTGGCGTATAAAAGCGGAAACAAATCACAGCGCATATTTGTCATTCACTTCGAGCCGAACACAGTGTTGATGAAGAAAGCTGATTTCCTACTTCAGCAGAGAAAGAGAAGAGAAAGAAAGAGAAAGAACTTCTTTATGTGCTGAGAGATGGCACGATCAGCGGTGACAAACTCACTGATACAGTGATAAACTGCTGTTTTCACAGCACTGTTTGATCTGTTAGTTCGGTGAAGCGTTCCCAATAGTGAGTGCATACACAGGTTGCTCCAGCGGTTGTTCCTAGGTGTTTCAGCCCAGAGCATTTCTTCTAAAAACACTTGGCGGTGTGAAGCTTCGTTTTTCAGATGTCGTCCCACTGCGTCGTTTCTGGATCGGTTGTTCTGTCCTTTGTTAATGACCGAAACCCTCTCCTGTTCATGGCGGTGCGTTGCGTGGGTCGTCCGTATTATCTCAGGAGAAACGGGATCCGCGTCGTGTGCCGTCTAGCTGCTGGCTGACGATGCGGGTTATCCGCGGTGACCCAGCAGCGTCACTCTGCACTCTGGAATCGCAGCGGTCGAACTATGAAACCTCAAAGCGGGGTTGATCCATAACCTCTTGATGAGTTTCTTTCTAATTGCACCTAAGCGACTATTGGGGCTCTAGCAGAGACAGATGTCAATAGCTGCATTGGAGAGGGCTGTTATGTGTTGAAAGAAAATGAAGATGAGGCTGGGTTACATAATAGTGGGTGATTCATGCCGTTGTGTATCGATTCATCTTTTGACAACCGTGCTTTCAGCCAGGTGGCTGGGCGTGAAGTGCAATCGCGTGCAGTGCCTTGCCCAGCCTTGCATTTTCCAGTGTACGTTGCGACTTTGGCAGTGTGGAACCATTTGGCACCAGAATATGGAGCGCCAAAGGGGCCATAATCTATATAAAGTTTCCTCTCTCTCATTACTTTCTCATTGGTGGAGGCGGCAATGCCACTGGCAGGCGCCTCTGCTAACACTCTTAGTGCATGAGGGTAGTTCTGAGCCAAAAGGTTGAGCTGTGCACAGTGACTGTTTATATTTAGAGTCTGGTGCTGGCCTCGGCCAGGCGATGTCCACCCTGGTCCAAGCACCATCCGCAGCCCCTCAGTCTGCTAAATCGCCATGGGCATCAGTCCCCACGATGCCATCTGTCTCAACTGCCAGTCAGCGGGGATGGGTCACCCGAATTTGGTTAAAAAGCTGCTCTTCCCGGAGGCGGGTGGAGAATCATTGAGTAAATTCTGTTCTGCCACTGGTGTTGAAAGCAGCCAGTGGTAAGCAAATACAAAGAACAGTTCCAATACCTCTGGGTGCCAGAGAGGAGTAAAGCAGCGGTGTTCAGCTTCCATGCCTTGTCACCTCAGGCGTCTCAATCGCCAGCAGAAGAAGTGCCGACTGTGTTTGGGAGAAGCGATACACAAAGGAGCCTCCCCATACTCGTGTGCCCCTCAGTGGAGGCTCAGGTAGTGTTGCACAGCATACTCAGA